>JAAAKG020136745.1:0-13100 GCA_010014905.2 Druon quercuslanigerum
AAATAACACGTTCATTCCGCAACACTGCTCCGACCCAGGTTGCTGATCAATCTCTCTAACAATCACCCCAAGTGAAGGTCCTCACAAAGCCGTTATGTGAGGTTCCCCACATTCTTAAATGTAATTTTAACTATTACGTGTTGATAAGCAAGGTTACCTTACTGTTTTATAAGCATCTAGTCAGAGAGACGTGGCAGCTAGCCCATATTTTGGCTTTAATGCACTATATTGTGCTAAGGCTGTAAATATGGAGGGGTTCATATTTTACCAATTGTTTCAATGCCCGAAATTCGTATGTCTGAATTCTGCCCACTTTATAAGTACGAATTTCAGGCCTAAATTTACATTCCACTATTTCTAATAGAACATAGACATTTGGTCCGTCTGCGTGAAGAAAGGTACAAATTTTACCAAGGATGATCCTGTAATCTTAACCGGATTGATCAGTCACAACAACGTTTTCCTTCTCGTATAATGTGACTTTTACACACACTGAGAAACAAAATTTTCCCATTAAAATAAATCGATTTTTTAGATATCCATTTGCTTGAGTGAAAAAAACAATTATTATAGTGAAATCTTGTATGTTTGATTCCAGGTGGCATTTATTTATTTTCTTGATTTTAAGGCATTTATTTCTTTAAAGCAACGTATATCCCGTTTGTTCTGTGGGCAATAAATGGTTTACTTCAATCAAAAAAACATTTTTAATATTAACAATTTTTTTCTTAACGCAGTAACCGAACTCCATTCCTCAATATTTTATGGCAAACTCGCATTCACTACATCCGCTTGAATTTCTGCAGGATACAGGTGCTTTCGAAGAAGAAACTGATGTGTGTTTGTCCTTCAAATCTTATATCAGCTCGCAATCCTAGAAATCGAATGGCCCTTTTAAAGTAGGTCTGCTTGCTTTCAAACCGCATAGCCCACACTCTTATCAAAGGTCCGAATTTTAAAATTCAGTCAGAGTAGTGTCACATTTAGTGATTCTTTGGTCGAAAATTTATATCAGGAAACTGTGTTGCTCTCAGTGACAGATATTCGTCGATAGTTTGCTGCAGGTAAGGCAAACATAATTTATGAATAGCAGGTGCTCAAATTACTTCAGTTACCTCAACTAGCAGAAAAATTAGATACCAAACTGGAACCTTCATATCCTTAACTTTATTCTCAATTATCAAAGGAAACAATCTCAAAAACTGAAATATTTGAAAAGCTCTACCCGCTCACTTTTTTTTTTTTTAGAAATTTTGCATGGTTTATCTCTTCTGTTCTGCTTGGAATAAGGACAAGATTCTATTTGGTTATTTAGGACAACAAGTGCAAAACATCCCTTCTTTACGAGGTCAAGTAAGCACATTTGAAGATAATACGTGACTACGCCTTCAAATAGATCGTGACCCAGACAAGGAGTTAATCCGGGATTACATACATGGAATGTGTCTTATTGATTGAACACAGAGTCAACTTTAATTCCTTGGTAGTCAGTTAGGTTCTCGTCACGAAATTTTGACACGGCTTTCTTATAAGAAGCTACTTATATGCTTGAGTCATTCCATTTCCTGAAAGAATTCTTCGCGTGTCATTAAATAAAATGTACAGAAATATTTTGCAGAACTAAAATTTTCTTGAAAACCTCCCAAGGAAAGATTACTCAACTTATAACCAGAGAAAAATACAAGTCTGCCTTTAACAACTTTACCTTCGCCCAGCTTTACCCCGTGTTTTTCTATCAGTGTGTGGCCCTGAAAGATTCTCCCGTATACTTTATGGTGATCCAAATCTTACACTTTGATCCAGGCAATAAGTTTTATATTGTTAACATGAGAGCGAAGGTAGACTGGTCAATTTCCAAAAGTAAGGTGCACACTTATCAGATTGTGCACTGATTTAACTGGACCAATTAGATTGACAGTCTCAATGGCTTTTTGAAATTCCATGATACTTATCACAATACCGGAATTTTCAAGCGCAAAGCTTTCTTTATAAATTCTTCCATCTACAAAGTCTGTAAGTATATAAGTGTTACTCAACTGACGAACAGGAATAAGCTCTCTTTCGACAGATTTGTCTTGAAGTAGACGCTTCAGTGTTTCCTGGATAGACAGGTAAGGAGAAAACTTTTGTTTAAGGCCAACATCTGAAGTGATTCGAATCTGTTCTGGTGCCATGTACGAGAAATTTTCTTTCAAAAAATTTTTTCCCTTATAGTTAATACCCAGGATATCATTGCTCTTCAAAAAGAGATCACTAAAAAATACGTCTTCTAAGATTCCATCAACCTTATTTTCTGAAAGATTTTCAAGCAAACGTGTTCGCAAACTTTTTCTCATGTCATCCTGACTCTGTTTATGACAATTACTAACTTCAGATATAACGTACTGAAGTCTTCTGGCAGGAATCATATATTGACATGAGCGACATTAGAAGCAAATATATCCGAATCATTTTCCGATTCAGGACACTGATACTGATCATTTGTTTTTTTATTACCGATGTCGTCATTGAAAGTATTTTTCTTATTTTCGAATATATTATTACCCATTCTCAAAAATTCTTGTAGATTTTCGACGACGTTATCGACAACATTATGTCCTTCAGGCTCTGTATTTTCAGAAAAATTTGCATAATCATCATTATTTGCGAGAATAGCACTTCTGTGTTATTTCGACAAATGTTCCGTAAGCGAATTTAAATTATTGTAAGCTTCTTTATAAGGCTCATGAGGACCTCTAACTTTTACATGGTGCGAATATCGTCCTTCAAGTGTACCAACAGGTAAGGATAAGTGTCGACTTTCTTCTTACACATATCGACCTTGCAAGCATATTTTGCTTTATAATTCGCGGCATGATTCGATTCTAAGAGACGCTTCTGGATCAAAAAATCTTAGACACGTTTTGTAACCAAACTGAATGTTTCGACTAACATTTCTGTGGTAGGCTTGATGTCGTGACTAAATTTTTAAACACGTGTCTCGTAAGAATAAAAGCAGCAGTAAAACATACTGAAAGATCTGCAATCCAAACTATTGCGACTCACATTAATTTTTTTTAAAATATAAAGTCACAATGATTTATGATTACCCATACCCAATAAAAGAAATTTTTTATAAATATTTAAAACGCATTATGTAACCTTAAAGTCACAAGAATTCCAATGATGAAACTTTTGTGGATTATTTCCCATTTATATTTTTAAGTGTATAGTTATTTCATTGTCATAATAGATTTTCCTTTATATAAAATCTTTCACGTCCAAGAACTAACATTAGGATAGAAATAAAATAAAATTGATGATCGCCTCTATCGGACAAGTTTTATCGACGTTTCGAGAACCAACTGTCCTCTCATCAGGGAAATGAGTTATTATAGATTCATGTCAACTTAATAGTATAGTAACAATCATTATGTTTCGAGCAGATTTTTTTGTTGTAAATGAGTATAAAAAGACTAAGAATTTTTAATTCAGAAAAGAGTTATATTTAATTTAAAAGTAAGTTATAAAATTGTAAACATTATTAAAAAGAAAGTTTTTAACAATGGGTATATATCTGTTAAAAATAATAAGAGTGATAAAAAAGAATTGAAAATCAAAAATAAAAATAACGTTAGGATTTGACTATTGACGATATAGGTAGACCCGGTAGACCTTAGTTAGAAACATTAATTATGTTGAAAATTGCGATTTAATGGGTTGTAGATTGTAAAAAAAAAAATAAAAAACTGGATTGAAGTATAAAAATGTAAAAATGTAAACAAAAACATTTTTATTATGAGAGTCCTATTCACATAAATTTACTCAATCTTGAGTCAATTCTCAAAATTAAGCCAATTTCCGGCAGCAGGACGCTACTCACTCTTGCTCTAATAATAAAAATGTTTTTATTTAAAATTTTTACTTTATTAACTGAAATCGATTTTTTTTTATATTTTACAATTTTTAAATGAGATTTTCAACATCACTCATGTTTCTTGCTAAGGTCACATAACCTAAAATGTTTATGAAATTACAAGAAGCAAATCGAATTTCAAATATCAAGTGCACTTTAAAAACTAATGCTCCGCGATTTATCTGGATAAGAACATAATTTTATCATATACTTGACAAATTCTGATAGTTGTGAAAGAGGATGGACTAATCGTATCAAAAATTTTGGACGACTAGCCAAGTTTATGAAAATATTCGACTACTCATCCCGAATTCCGAGACGGCGAGACATTCAAACATTATTACATATTAATATGCCGTTTTTAAAAGTTTGATAATAATTATTTCACTTTGTACACGTATTAACATCTATAATAGAAATTTTCATCCATACTGTATCGCACTAGCAGTTGTATGCTTTTGCAGGTTATGTTTACAAAAACAAGTATTTATGAAAAGTTTTTACATATGTTTGCGCAACTCGTTATAGCAATGTAACTTCTACGTACCTTTCGTTTTTTTTCTCTATAAGGCTGTTAAATGTACGATTAACAGTGGTGTAGTCCTAAAAATGTAGGAGGCTCAGTGCCCCTCCCCCTTCGCTTATTGACGGGAATTTTTAGTTCCAATCGCGGAAGAAATTTTTGAGCCAACATTTTAAATATGGTAACGCTTCGAACTCGCTGAGCGGGGGGCCATTTAAATTAATGAACACAAGAGATGAACAGTGTCTTATAAGAAGGGCACTGTGCTTCGGCGTTATTATGTTGTTCAAGTCACTAAATATACATTCGCACTCACCCTGGCGTACCGAATTACCGAAAAGGGTACGCTACAGATTATAGTATCCGCATATTATCCCTTCCGCATCATGCAACAGAAATGAAAAAAAACCAGTAAGATGAACCTTTAATTTATTGCAATTCGGATTTTACGTTAAATGTTCCGTGAGAAGGTCAGGAATAGTTGCAATAGTTGTTGTTGCAGCGTTAAAAAATAAAAATCAAACAATACCTGTAATTAGCATAGACTGAAGACGACTTCAACCGCATCTTCTTTCAGTAGCAGCATACTACTGACGCGACTATGGACGCGCTTGAAGTAGCCTTAAGCAGAAGTTATGAAATTAAAAAAAAGTTTTAACGGTGAAAAATAAAATATTGCTTTTACTCCGTAACATTCTAATGGCAAATTTAACGTAGAATCCGAATCGTAACAAGTTAAATACCATCTCGCTGTTTTTTAGCTTCTTTGAATGATACGGAAAGATTATTATGCAGATACTATAAGGGTACGCTGTAGCGTATCCTTTCCGTTCATTTGGTCCGCCAGGGGCCGGACAGTAATATTCGAAAACTTTTGTTTTACAGCGGGAAATGTGTAAAATCTAGGGTTTTCTGGGTTCTCTTAACGTCTTTTCTTTTAAGCGGCAAGTCAATGAAAAATACAGTATTTTTATATATTTTAAGTTGGTAAATTAATATTAGTACTCACAATTGCTTTGCAGTGCCATAAATTGTCCCCTAACCTAGGGAAAATTTGTAAAATCTAAGGTATTCTGGGTTCTCTGAACGTGTTTTTCTTGGAATGGCAAGTCCATGACAAAATACAGTATTTTCATGTATTTAGAGTTGGTAGATATATATGCGTGTTCAAAATTACTTTAAAATGTCACGAATTTTCCCCCAGCCTAGCAAAAACCGTGAAAAATTGACAACATTTTTCAGGTTTATGCAAGGTTTATTTCTAGATATGAAAGTCGATGATCAACTGTAGTATTTTTACGCATGTTGAGTCGCTGAATTCAAATCAAATCTCAAAATCTCTTTACAGTTTCCCAGTTTTACCTAGTCTAGGGGAAATTTGACTAGGAGTTAAGACAAACTTCAGATTTTACGTCAGTCACGTGACTCTACTCAAAATCAACGATCAAATATAATACGTTTATGTATTTTCAATCTCAGGTTTGAAATCAATTTGGATTCTATATTGCCCTTATTTTCCCCTAGCCTAGAAAAAATAGTAAAAAATTGAAACAAACTTTAGATATCATGCACGTTTATGTTTCGGAAATGTGATATTTTTCCGATTTTCGAGTCTTTGAATGAAAATTTGAGTTTGAAATTACTCCACAGTTTCTTAGTTTCTGCTTAGCTTAGAAAAATAGGTGAATAATAAATTTTCACTATTACCTGTTTTTCTGCTGTGTCGACAGCAGAAATAACAGCAGGTCATGTTTAGATTTATTTTCGTTCTTTGTACAAATAATATAAAGTGCTTACTATTGGTGTTGTTTCACGTATCCTATATTGCATACCGTGCAGTAAGCGTTAGGATGCTCACATATATTAAATAAAATCAGTATTTGAAGCTAGTTTGGATAGTTTTGAAGCTAGTTTTGATTGACGTCTTCATAATGCGCGCAAAAATCCTGCTGCCTCGACAGATACTGGAGCGATTACACTGCGTTAGTGTGTGAGGTTGATGCCGTAGTGTATCCGACGGAGTTGACATAGTCCTCGTCAAAGTCGGAAAGCCCTTATACTTAGGCCTGGGGAGGTATGAAGGTTATCACCCCCAGGACGGTGGACTCACCTCGACCGGAACAGGATCTCAAACGTGCAGGTTTTTCTTTAACTGTATGGAGCTTAACAATCACAAAAATCAAAAAACACAAAAATCCTATACTAGCCATGAATGTAACGGAAATTCGAACTGTTTCTGTTATGGTTTGCAGTGAATACATAATGCCAAAAAATCTTAGAAACATCACAGAATCAATAGAAGAGCTGTATTAAGCGTGTTCTGACCGTGAAATCGAAAATCAAGAGACTGAATGGGCAACTAGGATCATACTCAATAATTGCTATAGCATGCTACGTCGTAATAAAGAAACAAAAAAGATGAAATTCAGTTCACCGACGATATGCAGTAAACCTCAAAATAATAATGATAGCTATTTTTGTAAAACTCACATCTTTGGGCAAAACACTTTGACCACAAAAAATATTGACTATGCAAATGTTTCCAGCGTCATCAAGCTATCTCTCTAATGTAAAAATACATCGACAGTATCGAAGAGTCTGTACACACGACACTGACAATGACGACTGTGGAGATGACTTCATTTCTAAAGGAGAACAAAAGCCACTTGAACTCTACACGGAAAAGGAATTGAATGTACTTATCAGAAACTTAGGTTTGCTGAAGATGCTGCTGAATACTTGACCTGAGATTTGGAACAAAGAAATTTGGTAACAAAAGGCACTAAACCCACCGTATACCGAAACAGAGATAAATGTTTTCTAAATTACTGCTCTCGGGACACTGATTTGGTTTATTGTTTAGATTTTAAAGTTTTATGAATGAACTAAAACCAAATATTTATAAAGATGATGAGTGGAGGCTTTTTATTGACTCTTCGAAACGAAGTCTTAAAGCAGTGTTGGTTCACAATAAAAATTAATTCGCATTAGTACCAATAGCTCACTCTACTATACTGAAGGAAGAGTACGTTAATTTTAAGAAGATTTTGAGTCTGATTAAGTATTTGACACATCAATGCAAGATCTGTGGAGATCTAAAAATTGTTACTATACTGTTAGGCCAACAATCAGGTTTCACTAAATATCCCTGCTTTTTGTGCTTGTGGGATGATAGAGATCGCGAGCATCACTTCACGCACACAAAATGGCATGTTTTGAACCTGGTTCAAACAATATATTATACGTGCCATTGGTTTACCCTAAAAAAATTCTTTTGCCTCCTCTTTATATCAAACCTGGCTTGATGAAACAGCTTGTTTAATCACTAGACAAAGAAGGAGAATGTTTTACATATCTAGGAAGCAAGTTGCTAGGTTTATCCGACGCCAAAGTAAAGGAAGGAGTTTTGTAAAGAATATTTTAGGAAACCACAAAAGTAACGACTACAGAGAATTAGTAGAAAACATGGTTCAGAAATACCATGAACAAGGTTGTTTGATGAACTTAAAACTGCACATCATTTACTCACATGTAAATTACACAGAGGAAAAAAACGTAAAAGATGATCATTGCGGAGATCTTAATTAGACAAAAGAACTAGAAAAAAAAGAAAGCTGAGTTCATGAGATTTAGATTCACACGCATGACTCCCATTTTTATAACGACTACTTTTTTCAGACATTTTTCTGGCTTTTCTCAATTTATAAAAAATTTCCAAAGGTTAGAAGGAAAAGGAGGCACTATAGAGTTTATTTAAGGTTTCCAACCTCGAGACGAATAAAAATAAAATACATTTTGACGGCTCCTATTGACAAAACTGTATCTTTATCATCAACTTTTGTTGCACAGGTCCATAACGTCCGTAAAGTCAGATGCTGTTATTAGTTTTACATGGTTTCCCCTAGGCTAAAGGAAAATTTGCAGCACTGCAAAGCAATTTCGAGTACTGATAATTATTTACCAACTTAAAATATATAAAGGTAGTGTATTTTTTCATTGGTTTGTCAATTAAAAAAAAGTTTAGAGAACCCAGAATACTCTAGATTTTACATATTTCCTCTAGGCTAGGGGAAAATTGTGGCGTATAGAAGAAATTCTGAGGTCCGATTCGCTTTCAGTTGCTCAAAATATATAAGAAGACACTGGTCAGGTGCAAAGTACACACAACCTTTTTTTGTGGACCTGTGTAATTATCCTCAAGAAATGATTATTCCAAACCATAGGATTTCAAGAAAGACAGTAACGCATCAGGGATAGTCTTGGCTGCCTAATTGTCGAGTTCGATCGGATTCAGGAAAATCGTAGTAACACTAGATTCTACAACTGTTTGAATATAAACAATAAGTACAGATTTTTTTGAGGATGAATTTGTCTCTTTAATCATTGTTGCGATATTCGAGCCCTGCTCTTTTAACTTTTTTCCTAAACGTAATCTAAATTCGTCATCTATAAAATCAATTATTTCAGTTTTAATATAGCGCTGTGTGTAGTATAACACCTAAATCTTCACAATTCTTCATTTGCAATGTAATTTAATCCGAATGATTGTCATACACACGGAAAAAATTTGTTCTTAAGAAAGGCACGAACTCGTAGCTAGGTCTCAGATATGAGAAAAAATCTTCGGATATTGATATATTTTCCTAAATAATCTGCGATATTTAAGAAAGAATTGATGAACTCGTTGTGAAAATTCTAAAACGGTTTATCACTTTTTTTTTATTGTTAATACATTAAAAATTATATGCTTCCTAATTATAAACTTTAAAAATTAATTAATTAAAAAATGATACTGGAATAAAATTATAAATAATTAATAATAAAATAAATTCTAATGATCTCTTATGTTTAATTTACTTGTTTATTTATTCTTGTTGAATAATATGAAGGAAAAAGGGTTCAGAGGAAAAATGTATTTACCTATTAAAAGTTGCAAAAACATCCAAAGTCGAAACTTTTTCGTTATTGTAGAATTTGTTATAGTGAAGGGAAAATGAGCGTGTTGAATTTTACCTGCCTGTCCACCTCACATTTCCCCTACCTTTCCTAACTGAACTTACCAATGAAATACTGTGAACCTATTTTGTAAGAAGTAGGTAATAGGTACTCTACGCTCGATTCATAATTCTGGAAATGCTGAAGTTAGGACGCTTTGATGGCAGGTATAATCCTTAAAAGGTCCTTCTCTGCTTAAAAGTCTCTAACGACATAAATATAATTCTATAGAAGTTCTCAGTAACAGAAATTATTAGCATCATCGTCAACCATTAACAATTTTAAATTTCATCTACTCCCCTATACATTCTTTAGAGTTAGAGTTTATAAAGTCGTTAGAGTTTACTTAAAATAAAATACGTAAAATAGCTCAAGTAAGGAAAAGAGGTGGCCTAGCGCCGCTAGGTCCATCTGGGCCTCGCTACACCACTGACGCTTAATTAATATCACGGGTATCACACCACGTACAAAACAACTAATAAATAACTGACGTATTTTTAATTACATTTGAATGGATTTTATATATATGTCGATTTCATGAAATTTGACCGCCCCCAGACGGTCAGCATAAAATCGGTAAAATCATCTAATCAACAAAATTTGGTTACATTTTTTGAAAGATGAATTATCAGGGTCGTTTAGGATAAACGTAAGAAGTTTCATTTTGCTAGCAGATAATAAATAAAAGTTTGAAATATAAAAAAGTACAGTTTCCTGCTAACATAACCTGTAAAGTACTTAGTTATTATGGTTCTAATAAACGAAATAAGTGCTTAAAATTTAAAAAGGCTGAATTTATAGGTGAATTTAGTCTCGACTGATATTAAATATATTAATTTGACTATAAATTTAGTATCTATGTATTATGGCGTTTAACTTTATAATTTCTGTACATTTGCTACTTTATTCATTTATTTAACAATTATTAGTTGCATTAAAGTTAATTATGGCAGCACCGATTCATATTTTTCCGCCTTCTCGCATTTTTTGGTATAGAGGGCCCTACTTTGAATTCAACAGCTATTCAGGTTAAGATTTACAGATATCAGTTAAATCTACGTTATCTCCCTTAAAGACCTTACTGAGTCCCTCTTTGATTCCTTCTTAAGAAACTAAAAAAAACGGCAAGGTCAACTTTTAAATTGTTGAAATTCGGATTCTATGTTAAAAATTCCATTAAAAACACACGGAGTACCGACGGAACGCTTATTAACTGCTACTAAAAGAAGATGCACTTGAAGCCGCCTTCGGCCCATGTAAATGTCAGGTATTTTATTTTTAAAGTTTTTAACGCTACAAGAAAAAGTATTGCGATTACTCCGTGAGTTTCTAACTTAGTGTATTTTAACGTAGAAAAGCAGCTATAGCTGCCCACTCGCAAGCAGCAGAACATAGCACCCATTAGCAAAATCCAGCAAGAAGAAAAGCACCGTGTGTGGCGGGCTTAATAGTAAGGAGAAGAAACTGTGTGCTACGAAAGCATGACAACTTTTTCGGAATAGATGTCGTGACTTTTCAGTTAAATATCTGCGAGAGCCACGAAGATGCACGAAGTACTCTCGTACAGAGCCGGAAGAGTTACCGCCTATTTCAGCGCTGAAGAGAAAATACTTTGAAATTAAAATGTTATCAAATTCATGTAATTTACAAAATCGGAATCTTACATGAATGTTCTAGTGATATTTACAAAACAACCTACTTATAAGAATGTTATGTAATAATTATTATTATGCACTTACGCTTTTGTAAAAATAATGTTCAATAACCTCTTTCGCCAACCTAAAATAGGTGTTTGGAATTGAAAGCATCCGAATTGTAGACTTTTTAAATTGCAAAACTTTACGCGAGCATAATTTTTAATTGGAAAATTTCCAATTGAAAACTCTTGACTGTAAAATGTTTAAAATTCATAGTTCTACATTTTTTAAGAATTACAAATATCACCGATACCGGGTCCACCCTCCGCCCAGCTTTGTATCTGACATTTTTAATTTTTGTATCTTGACCCTCGTATAAAACACATTATCTGCACAATTATTACAACGAATATTGTTAATGCTACGAAAATTACAGAATTGCAATCGGCACCACGTAACCTATGAATTACTTTTGCTCGACACTAAAAAAAACACTTTTGGAAAGTTTACATTCAGGCTAACTCTGAATAAAATGATGCATGAAATACTTACTTCTTCGACATTTATGTATCTTTTTCAAAATGATCAACAACGACAAAATAGTACATATCACGGCACGAAAACAACTTTTACTTTGGTTCACATTTAAATGACAGCCATGATACTCGTCTCGGCACTCTCGGATCTCGCAGATATTCCACTCACAAGTTGTGACCCCCCCCCCCCCCACGATCTATTCCGAAAAAGTTGCAACGATTTGCCGGCGCAAATGCATTAGCGTAGTTTCTCCTTACTAATTACTTCGTGGTTTTGAACTTGTTTCTTATGTTCGTTTCTTCTCTTTTGGGAAGTAGTCGCATTCCGTGGTTAAAAAAAAATTCTTTAATTGCAGTAGTATTGCAAAGTGCCTTTTGATTGTCACTGCAGCATCGAATCTGCTTTTTAGATCTTTAGCAGTGGCTTCGTGTACTGAAATAGGAATGAAGCATCTAGGATGCGATGTTCAGCGTAACATTGTAGACTAAACCCTGCAGCATATCATTTAACATTCGGCCCATGCCAGCACATGATCCCTTAACATGAGCGGTAGGGGTAATACCACTCAGATGAAATTCCGAAATCTGCAATGTGAACTAGGATATTAGCAAAATTGCTCTTGTTCTCAAAATTCTGACCTGCTCCCTCTGAGACGTAGTACGCCTTTTGAATTGAAAAATTCGTCTTAAGACAATTCACAAATATCGTCTAGCATATATAAACGTCAACAGTATCATGGCTCAAAATGCCCGATATGATTGCCATGCTTTTGTGCTTGAGTTCTCCATATTTTACATAGTAAATAACTACTGTGAATATCGTAACCTTATCATTATTCCAATGAAATCCTTCTGCAGAGTTTTGGAGAACAAACTTAAGGTTCTCAACGCAATCAAATAAGATAACAAATTCACCATTTTTCAAAACTATTTCCAGGTGTTTGAAAAATAATGACTGCTCTGTAGGAAGGAAATGATGAGTTTTTCGCTTCAGCAACGCTTTACAAAGCTCATTCACTAATTCATCGACATTCATGATTAGCGTCTTTGATGTGTATCTGCCAGTCTGCAGTCAATAATGAAATTTGATTTCTTCCGAATCCTCATTATCAAAATCTTGAACAAAATTATCTTTAATTTTAGTAATGCCGGAGCAATTTTGGCATTCTCTTAATTAGCAGATATCTGTCGCATCAGGACACATAGTTAACTTACTAATCGCGATAACAATATAAATTACTTCTGGATCGTTCGCTAAATATTCCATAAGTATTTTTTTAGCATTAACTTCACATTTTCATGACGAACAAAAACGCATACGGTATGGGTACCGCTACTCCCTGCCAAAATGCAAGGTTTCGGTCTGAGTTTTGTGTAGTGATGGGACATCGGAAGTGAAACATCGATGTTGCCGAAGATCGATGTCCAAAAAAATTGACATCGATTTTATCGATGTATCGAAAGTAAAACATCGATGTTTTAATAATAATAATATTAGTTAATAATAATAATGA
>JAAAKG020136747.1:0-13099 GCA_010014905.2 Druon quercuslanigerum
ACCTGGATTGATTACCGAAAAGCTTTCGATTCGACCTCCCATAAACTTATCATCTGTCTTTTGAAAAGCTTAAACGTTCGTCTGCAAATCTTGAGGTGCATAGAGAGATTGATCCCACTTTGGAAAACCATATTCACTATCTTATCTGGAGAAAATCGTGTGACAACTAACAAGTTCACCTTCTAGAGAGGAGTCTTTCAGGACGACAGCTTGATCCCACTCCTCTCTAGCCTCACATTATTGCTAATATATCTAGCACTTCACTATTCCTAGGGGTACCTTTGCGGCAAACCTGTAAATTGAAAGCACAAGGTCACTTGTGTATTTTACAGGGATGATCTTAAGATCTTCACTACCGTCGGAAATTATGAGATCGATTGACGCCAGCACTATTAAAAATCACTGCTGGCTTTGAACCTTGATAAATCAGTGAAAAAAGATGACAGGGCTATTTTAAAAAACGGCCAAGACGGTGTCATTTCCACCTTAACATTCTGTCACCATATTTTGAGCTAAGACATTCCCAATGATAGCTGCAGGGCGTGCCATACGCACCCCAAGCATCTAGGACACATACTATCTAGTTGTCCAACTCCTGCGGGAAGGACCTACATTCAAAGCCACAATGCGGCACTAAGAGTGCTTTCCTGCGTTAAAAAAGGTTGCATGGCTCAAACATGGCAAGACCCTTGGAAATATCTGGAAAATGCATGGGTCATGGCTGAATAGTAGCATGGGGCCAGCCTTGCTCTTTTGCGTGTCCCATGCTTAGGACAAGCTAAACACAATATCAAAAAAACGTCCGAGTGTAACAGGAAATTAGTCTGCCCTAAAAATTAAAATCGTAGGTTTGACAATAGCAGAAGCGTCCCTAAATGTTAAATTCACTACCTGGGTGCATCGGATCGTGTACCACGTTGTAGAAGACGTCATCTACAAGAACTTTTTCAAATTTTTTAAACACCCAAAATAACTACCAATGGTGAGTCGACGACCCGAGTACAACAGGTAATTCAAAACGTGACCTGCGAGAGCTTTTTTGAAATTGAAATTTTGTCAATGACCAAAATAATTAAAAATGGTGAGTCGACGACTCGTGTGCACAGAATCGTGCACCAAGTCATTTAAAACGTCATCAACGATATATATTTTGGAATTTAAATTTTGTCAATGTCCAAAATAATTACAAATGGTGAGTCGACGACCCGGGTCGACTCGCGGTCGAGTTCTCGTAGAGGTCGTTTTAAATGGCCTGGTGCACAATCCGGCGCACACAAATTGTTGACTCACCATTTGTAATTATTTTGTTCATTGACAAAATTTAAATTTCAAAAAAGTTATAGCGAAATCGGGGTAAAATTTCAGCCATAACCACGTCTCACGACCGCGAGATAGGTGGTTAGAGTCTCTGACGGAATCAATGCGATGATCCGACAAAAGTCTCGTGCATCCTGAGGGCACGGAGCTACACAAGGACTACCGCCTCCTGCATTTTCGCCGCAAGTGTTTAAGCATATATATAGGTATATAACGCCGGATTATATTCTTTGCCTGTAAAGTATAAGTTAATACTAATACATGTCGGCCATTCATGCACATTACTATGAGTAAACACTATTTGATTAAATACCTGCTGTTTCGCTCCTAAACCGTGGCGATGTTGATAATCGATCTGCTGATTGTGATAAGCCATTGTACCGTGGCAGTCGTGGTGCTCGTTCTACTGATGGTATTAAGCGCTTGTACCATGGCAGTGATAGTGATCGAGATAATGATGGTGCTAGTTCAGGTATTTCTGGTAGCTTTCCTTTATCTGAAGAAAGAAACATGTGAATTTTTTGTTGAAAACATTTTTCAATGTACACTTAATGTAATGGTCGAAATAAAGATGCACTCGTTTTGCTTTAAATAAGATAAAATTTCAGTCGCTTCAATTTGACAAAAATGGTACCTGTTTGTATTATTTCATTATTAAATTATATAAAATTATTTGATTTCTTTTATATAAATGCTTAAAAGCAGCCTCAGTAGTTCTTCTAGAATTAGAACATGCAGATAAATGAAACATTATGGCTATGATTCATACACTTATTTAGATTAAAAATTTAATTAATAATTTCCACGTTTATTATGAACAGTGCTTCTGTGTGAAAAACTAAAACCGGTATCAATTTTTTTCTACGAAATTCAATATATTGATGTAAATTAAAACTCTAAAACTGTTTGAGTTTTGGGGTTGGAGGTGGTAGAGAACAAACTCGATATAGTTCTACTGTACTTTTTTTTTGGTCACGCCTGAGCAACCGCCAGAAACTCTGCGCTGCCCTTTTCACTCCTACTTGCCACGTGGCGTCAAATCTGGGAAGACCTATATCAGGGTACCCTGTATCAGAGTTCCACTCTATATAAAATTGTAAAAACAATTAAATGTATTTGAACACATGGAAGAAAGTTTAAACAAATCAAAATTCGCAGACACGGTAAATCGAACCGTATCGCCTCCCTGTCAAGCTCTAAGTCGAGTGCATTAACAACGAACTAGCAACCTGACTTTGAACATTTTTCTAAGCTTAGGATCCCTGTTTAAATTAAATCAAAATCAATAATCGGGGATCGAAATGGCTTAATATCTTGACGCTTTCCAAGTCCACGTAGAACATAACCGCGCAGCTCATGCAGTCTGTTAAAATCAAGGCAATAACAGAACTTTAAAGAAAAATTTTGTTGTAATCACCTGAGTGAGACTTGACTGCACTTTCTAACATTATTCAATTATAAAATATCCACTTTGGTTGGTATTTACTTTTCAGAGATAAGCCCATTTCGATAAGTATTTCAAATTACATTTTTTCCGAAAAAAGATCTTGTTGCTCCCCTGCGAATCGAAAAACAGAACTTTCAATTGTCTTTTGGGTGCTTTTCCCTTAAGATACTAGAGAGATCGAAAGGAGAATCCTTTTTCAGACATAAATGTATTATTTTTCCAGGTGATGCAATTTGAACTTTTCTAAGACTCTGTATTATCATCAGAGAATAGCAGATATTCTTAACGTCTTTTTAGAGTAGATGAAGCGATAAATTAAAATTGTTTTTCTTATGTAATTATTAATTTTGTTTAAAACAATTTTTTTTAATTTTTTATTATTTATTAAATTATTAATTATTACAATTTTTATTATTCTCTGATATTATCAGAGAAAATATTTGACGTGTAACACGATTCTTCTTTCGGTCTCTCTAGTAGCTTGAGGAAAAAGCACCCGACTTGCTTTCGGAAGTTCTGTGGTTCGATGCCCAGCAGAGAGAAGATCATTTTTCAGAAAAATTTTGATTAAAAAAATTTTCAATTCATAACTGCAAAATAGGAAGTAAGTAAAATATTTTTTTTAATTCTGATAACATGAAAATAATTAGACATGCCATTAGAGTAAAACGTTTTATCTTGAGTCAAAGATGGATAATAAAAATTATTTTAAAAAATCGATTCATATAATTCAACGTCTTCATACAGGTCAATTATTGTAAATAATAAAGACAGATTGTTAAAAAAAATTAACAAGGTTTTAACTGATAGTTGTTGGTTTTGTAAGATTGCAAATATGTCAGTTTTGTCACAAAATCGTTTGTTTGTAACGCTGTAAATTGCAAACATTTTTTTTCAATAAATATTTAAAACGATTAAACAACAACGTACCAACCTTTTGAAGTAATAGACAATTTAATAAATAATTAAATTATAATAATAAAGATCTAGAAGAGTGAGCTCAATATATTTGAATAAAAATTGTACATAAGATGTTTTAGTATATAATTAATTTGGTATAATGTTATATTATACTTACGAGCAGAATCAACAAAGATCGCAAACATAAAGAGCAAAATCAAGTCAAAAATCTTCATTTCTGTATAGAAACAGATAATTTAGTGTTGAAGAACTTCTCGGACTTTAACTGAATGGATTTTTAATATTTTTCCCCTGTATATATACTGGTCATTAGGGATCGTTTACATATTACGTAAGGATTTTTCTTTTGTTTATATCTTCGTATCATTTGTTATTTAATGGCAACTTTATTCGCTTTTTTATTTGAATGAAAAAAACAGCCTCACGTAATATTTGAACGATCCATTATCTCATTATTGACAAAAATTCTCGTCGACATGTAGGACTCCCATTAGCTGCTCGTAAAGCGTATTCTTAATTATATAAAATAAACTAAGTTATTGTAAATTTTGTAACATTTTCGCCTTTGTTCTAAACTCTTCGGCGACTATATAGTTGGAAGTGAGATAAAGAAACTTTATTTTTTCCCATTAATCCAATAAGAGACTGAATTCTTGAAAAAAATATCCAAGATATGGATTCCATCTAATTATTTTCGTAAAATTAAACAGCGCAATTATTTTTAGCGTAACTAAGATATTTCGACGTATCGTTTGAACAATCGAAGCCTCGGTACAGATTAAATTGGACTGCCTTAGAGAAGTTTTGGTTGTAATTATTAAAAGCGATTCTAATTGCGATTGTCTGAAGTTTGACACCAAGGGTTTCTAAAATCATAAGAACAAAATTTCTATCATTTATGAAAACATGACAATGACTATCACCATGACAATGACAATGACAATAACAATGACATCGTCCCCGGATGATGGTCTGTCCGGGACTTTTCGTCCTTTGCGGCGCAGAGATAGCACTGCGGTGTGCTTTCGCACGTTGCAGCCCTATGACCCTCTTTGCCGCATCTCCAACCGGCCTCTTCTGGTAGCTCCACAAGATCTCGACCTCGATACGGGGGATGAGCTCGCCCACCCTACCCCTTTCGCCAACTGCCCCCTTAATATCAGCCGACAGCTCGTCTCTGCCTTTCTCTGCAGGTCTCACTTGCACAAGGACCCCTCTGTTTCTAGTTTGCCTGACCCCCTTGATTTTCACGCCAAGGACGTCAGGGTTCACTTACTGCTTAAGGTCCTTGAGGACCTCCGCGTAGCTCATTACCGGCCGGTTTAATAAGGACCGCTTCGGGTCGTGCTCGCCTCTGCATCTTCTTCTCCTTCCGGGCATCACAAGATAAAGGTTCTTCTTTTCTTTCAGCCTTTTTAGGGGTCGAGGTTACTGCCGTAACCTCGCGAGTGCTCGACTTCTTAATTCTTGGCTTGGAACAGCTCGCCTCCACTGGACTCAGGGTGGTCTCCCTCTTTCGCTTCCTGTCGTCGGCAGTGGGAGCCACCACGGCTTCTTCAGTCTGAGTGCAGTTTTGACTTGTGCTTTTCCTGGCTCCACTCTTTCTGCTCCACACTCTCATTCTGGCAGTTGTACCTACATTCTCGATGAGGTCTCTATAGAGCCCCTCGCTTGTGATTGAGCGATCGCAGAATGTATCTACCAAACGCTCCGTCTCTTTTAGACCTTCCCGAATTGGAAGCCACTTATTCGACTTTGTTCTGCTGAAATCCCGCAGTTCCTTAATTTTCTCCTGTAACTTTATTAGGAGATGATGCTGCTCCATTAGTGTTGCCTCCATCTCCGCTACGTCCCTCTTATTGACGGACTTTTCACCTTCCTCCTCTATATCCAAAAGACCACCTAACTCCTCACACACACTCCGGTTAATTTCAACGTTTTTTTTTAAATGATGGTCCATAATATTCTCACAGGTAGCTAGGGAAATAGAAGTACACCCCGCAGAGCCCCGCATTCGGGGGTAAGGTCTAAATACTCTAGGAGGCGACCTGGTATCTTAGAGACACCGTTTAGAACACCATACCCTGGTGCCATGCAATCCTCGGCACAATCCTTAACACCTTAACTTGGGTGGTTTTTTCTGAGTGTATCCTTCACCCAGTCTGTTGGGTCCGCGGGGCCTATTTTATTTCGGCCCAACCCTCTATCAATTTTCAACAATTTTCAAAATGCGCTTACATTTTGAATTTTTATCCAAAATGGCTGGTTAGCGAACACGTCCTTTTTTAGGACCTAAAAAAAGGTATGCCAAAGATCAATTTGATCCATCCATTTTTTCGAGAGTTATGGTGTTTTCGGACCGACGGGCGGACAGACAGACGCCATTGTAAAAACTTGATTTTCAGATGCAGGAGGTCTCGAAACGTGGAGATCCGTTAAAAAACTTTTGTCTTACATTCCCCATGATACATAACCCCATGATCGCTGAACCCATCAATCCCGTACTCTCATAATGTTTAAATAAAGATTCTTAAAGCAGCAGAGCAGATTTTTTTTATCGAAATTTATCACTTTCTAGCTTTGATTTTTTTTGAACTATTTAAAAATCATATTTTTTTCCAAAATCACAAGATGAACATTTATTTGTGAAAAATTACCCAAAGGGTTCGGTAAATCAAGTACATTAATGCATCCAAAGAAAGATTAAATTTATTTCCCTAGTTTGTATAAGACAGTCCTTCTAAAAAAATAGGTACATCATACAAACCTCGAAATAATTTTTAATGCTTTTCCTTAATGTTTATTGCGCAATTTAAAAAACTCAAACGAAAGAATGTTGGTACATTCACACACATAATAACGAATTTAGTTTCCGTGAAAGGCTATTCACAAAGAATGTGAATCTCAAAAAAAAAAGAATTTTCGACCAAGTTTGCTAAAGTTTTAACCAACGTAATGATCTTTGAACTAAAATGATACATTTCTAATCATAATGATAAGTTTTCAACCAAATAGCTGAATTTTCAGACCAAGAGATGAATTTTTTAGCAAAATAGAAAACGAACTTTTAACTTAAAAGATAAAATTTCAACAAAAAATAAACCGGAAATCTGATTTGTAACCAAAAAGATTATATTTTCATAAAAAAATCGTACGAAAAGTGGTTAAATAAATTATATTGAATCAAAATAATTTGATATTTTATTTTACACAAAAGGTCAATTGATCAGCAAGAAGATTAATATTCTGCTACAAAAGATAAAGTTTCTAGAAAATACAAAAAAATTTTAACCCAATAATTTAATTTTCAACTGGACAATATAAATTTTTAACCAAATAAGGAATAAATGAATTTTTTAACCAAAAGCGTTAATTTTGAAACAAAATCTATAGTTGCAAATGAAAGTATTTTATTGCATATTCATGTTTTTTATGAAAATTACTTTTCCCAACTAAAAATTTAAATGTTCCATTTTTGTTCAAAAATGGATCCATTTGGTTAAGAAATTTTAATTGCTGGTTAAAAATAAATGTATTTTATTGTAAAATCGAAGTTTTGGGTGGAAAATTTGTCTTCTTTGTAATAAATTCAACTGTTTGGTGGAAAATTCATCTCTTCTATTGAAAATGCAGTTTTTTACTAAAGTTTATAATAATAATAATAATTATTATTATTATTATGTTAAATTTTGTCACAGGCTTAAGATGGTTACTGCCCAAAATGTTTAAGGCATTTCGGTTAGAGTTGGATTTTTTATATTTTTGGAGTAGTTTGCACGGGGCTGTCCCGGTATATATCATCAGTCACGGACGCATTTTTACAATGCAATCAAGTGATCTGATGAGTGCAGTGTGCCCCCAACATATTGGACAAAGCCTGGGTTTTTACCCCATCAATGACGGACTGGGTTGCAGTCAAGTGCACGATGGGGGGACCTACAGCTTAAGGTGGGCTCCGAACCACCAGAACCTCGGTAAAGGTACACAGAAAAGTTTCCAGAGGTACTGGCTCAGGGATCGAACCCCGGACCTCTAAGGTGAAGTCCGCGCGTCTAACCAACTGAGCCACCGATTATTATTATTATTATTATTATTATTACTTGCAGCCGCCTGACGTTCTTGCCATATTCTATCCCAATCTCTTACATTACTTAGCACAATTCCAATAGCGTCTGATGCACTTTTCTCAAAGAAATAAGATTTAGCTCCTCTGCTTATCGAGCCATGCATTTTCATGATGGAATCTAATTAGTAAATCAGAAAATTATTATTTAAAGAAATGAAAATATAGCTTCTCAAGCTAGAAATGGTAGAATCTTCGAAATATAAGTTTTTGTTATTAAAAAATTAAATTGTGTAATAATGCCATACATACGAAAAATCTGTTTTAATGCAGAATATATTGTTACAGATTCCTAAAATACACTGATGAATTTTATAATCTTTTAGCAAGAGCTTGCTTGCCATTCTTCTGACGTTTGTGAATTGTGCATGCGAGGTGTTTCGAAAAGTATTTTTTTCAAATACTTAAAATATTTTTTTAAACATTTGAAAAGAAAATTTATTATATAAATACATATATCTTTTTAAAAACTTTGTTCTCTAACAATAAAGTATTTACCTTTGAAACTCTCCAATTTATTTCTTAATTCTTCGTCGTTTAACTTATCATCGAATTCTTTAAGTTTAGAAACTTCTTTAAAAGGAAGTTGCAGATTGTTACTATAATTTTGTATTGCCTAATCTTTTTTCACTGCAATAAGGTTTTGTTTAATAGGTTATTATTCTTGTTGTTTTCTTTAATATATTTATATTTTTATTTGTTCAGTTAACCTGAAAATGAGGGTTTTGTTGCCTTAATTTGGGTTGTTAAGAAATTATGTTTGTTTGCGAACGTTAAAGTCAATGAGTCTCATTACTGCTCATTACTACATTTTTAAATAAAATTTTAGACGAAAGTTTATCTACGTACATATTTTTTATTGATTTGTCTGCTTGTTAATATTTTCCTGGCGACATTCGGTCCGAAAATATTTTTAATAGAGTAAACTTTTTTCATCATTAAAAAAAAAAAAACATTTTTTATCAACTTTTTTTATGCTTAATTATTTGCCTTTCCATCAGAAACAATATTGCTTGAAATAAATTTCATCGAATAATATAAAAAATGTACACTTTTCTTCTTTTTATGGAAGATCCTGAGAAAAATCGTCTGTTATAGTGTGATTCCGTCAGAATCTTTATTTTGTCGGAACAGAAACATTCTTTTTTATGAAAAAATGGTTATTTTTATGCAGCGTTCCCATACCTCGGGAGGAGCTTTTATTTTGTTGTTAATTGAAAATGTGATTTTTGATTTCTATCCAAAAATGATTTTCATAACCTAGACAATTTTAACTTCCAAATTCTTTCATGTACTCGCAAATGTTTAACTTTTTCTGAACAACTTCATCAGCTTCGAATTAGCTAATTCAATATATCGGGAATTAGTTTTTATTTTTGTTTAAACTTTAGGATTGTCAACATCCAAATTTTATTTCTTGGACCTAGATAACTTTTTCTAATCAAACTTTTGAGGTCTCAATTTAGAAACACTTCAGGTCAGGATTGGTCTTTTCTTTTAACTTTAAATTCTCATTTCAATTTTACAGGCTGTTCTTTGCCCTTCTGAAAAATGCCCATTTTTTGTTATCTAGTTCTGTTCTGCAACCCTCTGATTATAAAGATTAAGTATTAAAATTTTCTATAATTAAAAATTTGTTCTGTAACAATATATTTATTTATGTAAAACAACGTGATTCATTTGACGACTGTAGCAAAAATTATAAAACTACAAAACATTTCTACATATACGCCAAAATAATTTTACAATAATAATCAAATACGTCACTCCGTAGAAGGATGTCAAGTAAGAGCTAGAATATATCAAAAGGAACTGGACTATGTATTCGCACATAACCTAAAACCTAACCTCCAAAACTTTCAAAACTTCTAACTAAAATTGACTTTATTAATTCAAAAACTTTGAACTTTAACTGTTATTCTAAATGATTTCTGAAAATGATCTGCTCCGGATCCCACCTCTTCACGAAATCGTTCAATTTGGCGGATATTGTCGTCTTCATTGGATTCTAAAATAAAGTAATGATATAAAATAAAACACAAGATATAACTTCAAACGGCTTCATTTTTCTCAATAAATACAAGAATTAAATATTTTCAAGACGGTACTCCTCCTTTTTAAATTTAAGTGCGTCTACAAAACGAAAAAATGTCTCATTTGAATACTTTTAGCCTAAAATGCACTTTTTGAATGCTAAGGTAGAATTCTAAAAGTTCATTTTAGGCCAAAAGTATCAGGATTAGACAGTCGTTTACTCTGGCATTCTTTTCTCTGGCACTCTTTAATTAAAAAAAAGAGAAGTCTCCAAGAAATATTTAATTCTACTATTTATTGAGTATAAAATTAGGCAATGTAAATTTGAGGTTAAACTATAAGTCCATCAGCTATTAAAAAATGTTTAGCTTTATTAAATATGCAACGTCTCAGACAAAGATAATAGGTATTTTTAAATCAGTTAATTAATAATTTTTTAAATCTAAGAGTTAATAATATTATTTTCATAACTCACCATGCTAATCACTATCGTCAATCGAGTTATAGATGGGACGAGCAGTAAGATACCTACTTCCTACTGCCAGTAGAGACTCCTGTTTCACGAGTGAACCTAAACTCTACCGAAACCTACTAGTTAGGCCGTGTACCCGAACGGTACAATGGCTACAATTCTGTCGGCCGGAATGACAGTAGACCGGACATCTGACCGGCCGGATTAATCCAGCCAGTTTCGGTAAAATTCCGGCCGGTTGGACTCCTGATCCAACAATGGAAGCGCGCATGTGCGCTGTTATTCAAGGGGTCTCTCTAAATACCTGTAACGTCCCTGGCGCTGTATAAGAATTGGATCCTGTTGTAGCCTGATGCTGATTCGTTGAAGAGTGGAATCGTTGCTGCCGTTGAATGGTTGAAGCCATAACTGGGAGAACTATTCAAGTTTTGAAAAAATAAAGAACACAGTTTTAACTTTTCAGATCATAATTATATTTGTTAACACCAGCCGTAGTTCGGATTAAATCCTCTCTCAGATTTTCACGACATTTACATAATCCATTGGCACATAAGTAACCTATTTGTTATTTTAAACATTAGGATTGTCAGTTAATTAAACATTTTAATTCGGCAATGGCCGAATGCGTTGTCGCGCTTCGCGTTTACAATTGAAGCTGCCTATTTCAGATTTGATCATGTCACATAATCAACAAAATTAATCTAAGTCCAATTTATTAAATTGATAGTCGCAGATTTAAAGTAGTAGTATCGGCTCGGAGATACAAATATCTGCCGTGTTTGTGCTGTGCGCGCATTTTTATAATCTTCATTTTGGTGAAGTCATACAGATTTATGTCCATTTCTCCAATTAGGAAATAGGTTATATGACTCCACCTATTAAATTTAAGTCGCAAAATGAGTCACCCGATGATTAAAATTTGTAAACAGTGATAGTCCAAAGTCCACGCTTATTGCGTTTTACTTCTGTCTAGCTGGCGCCGCAATGTCATAAATGATATTAAAAATAATTCTATGATTCATATTTTGGTCTAAAAATAGCGATGACCTAACGCTGCGTATAATCTTAAGTTTGGTATTCCTTTTGCTACAAGATAGAGAGAGAGATATTGCTTTTAGCTTTAATTTCTTATTTTTTAGCTATTTTATAAAATTTATATAACTTTATTCTGCCCTTATAATATTGCATTAAACCGCAAACTAATTTGAAATCTCCCGCCAAATCCGCCATCTTTGGTCATGCGCGGTAGAAAGAAAAATGACAAACAACTTCAGATTCAAGGCATTAATAATAATTAGCACTTCGCAGCAAATAAATGAATTATGTTTAAATAAATATAGAAACACATACAGTTTGAAATATTTAAAGAATTGAAAAAAAATTAATATCAGGGTCACATCAAAATTTAAAATAATATGTTTTTATTTTAATATTTTAATTATTATCTATGGTTTTAGATATCAGAAAAATATTTATTTCTATTTTTTGAAAAATTTCGAAATTGTAAGAAGTATACAACTTTTATAATCTTCTTCGAAATTGAAAAATTCAGCCTCTCAAAAACCAAGTGTTTCATTTTTTAAAAAAGAACTTTACGTAAAAATTGTGTGTTGACAATTTTTTGCATAAATTTAGTTTTTCTTTCAATACTGCACAAACAAAGCAGTTCAAAGACGATTTAAAAATTTAATAGCTAAATTTATTTATTCCAAAGATTATTTTTGGGGCAAATATTTTCCATATATATGTGCCAAACACTGATAAAAGTGGGCAATCTTCAAATTTATCTATTTTTAAATATCTGGACTAACAAAATATAAATTGCATATAAATACTTTTAGTGGAGCCTTTGCTTTGATTTTGTATAAAAAAGCTATTTTTCGTCAAATTGACGATAAAAGCTTTACAAACAATTAAAACCTAGAATTTTCCGACGTCGAATAATTTTCATCTGTAGGCGGGTCAGCTTTTTCTGGAGATGGGTACAAATGATCCGTGATCGAATAATTGTAGTTGGCAATTGTCTCTGAAATATGATGTGATGCTAATTCATGCATTTAGTCTTGTAAGAATAAAGGTTTGGGGGCTTTTCTGTGCATTAAAATTTTTGAAGTCAGAAAATTTGTACGACTACCTCTATTTCCATGATTTTCATGAGTTATAAAAAAATGGTTTTATATCAAAAACATTACGAATACAAATAGCGCATTTGGCACAAAAATAACTTTTTCTTAACAACCTTTTTAGAAAAATCTTTATTGGAAAAAGATAATCGACCAAAAACTAAAGTATTACCGCTGATTGTTCATGATTTAGGTAGATTTAGAACACGAAATTCTAAAAAATCAACCCCTTGCTTCATAAATTAGAAAAATTAATAGGAATTTCTCATTTTCGTTGTAAAAACTAGTGTAACTTTTAAACTATTGACTGTATGAAAAAAATGTTTACAAAGTTAATTTTCAGCTGGTGCCGAAAATTCGATAACGAATATGGTTCGCTTCTCGAAGTTAAGGAGAACTATTTCAGGCCTCGAGTGTGGAACAGAAACAATTGTCGAGAATATAAAGTTCCAGTATATGCGGCACTTCTTATTCTCGACAATTGACTCTTTTTATATTTATATATTTATTTATATGTGTGTGTGTGTGAATTAAAGAGGAGTGCCTACAAATTAAACCATGTGAATAACTTTTATTTTCAAAACACACTCACCCTCCTCGTAGCGCCCCAAATATGACCCAAAAAGAAAAAACTACATTTTTACGTATTATTGTTACTTTTT
>JAAAKG020136748.1:0-14606 GCA_010014905.2 Druon quercuslanigerum
TTTTCCATAATTCTTCAAGTTTTCTTCTAAAAAATACATGAGACAGTAAAGTTTTTCATAGGGATGGAATTTTTTTCATTAAAAAAAAAGTATAGAGATAGATTTGTCATACCTGTACGAGGCACGAAATTATTCACTAGCATCTGACAGGGCACCAGTCAGTTTTTCTGGACTAGATATCCTGATAGGTGCCCCAACTAGTTTTTTCTAGACTAGATATTCTGATAGGGGCCCTAACCGGTTTTTCTAGACTAGATATTCTGATAGGGGCCCTAACTGGTTTTTTGTAGACTAGAAATTCTGATCGGGGACCTAACTAGTTTTTTCTAGACCAGACATTCTGACAGGGCCCTAAAAAGTTTTTGCTAGACTAGATATTCTGATAGAGGCCCCATATAGTTTTTTTCTAGACTAGAGATATTATTATAGAGATATTATATTCAAATAGGGAAAAATAGGGAAATTTCTGTTCAGGGAGCGCTAAAATAAGGGCAAAAATTATATTGGAATCTCTACTTAAAAACCTTAGCACCTACAAAATATGAGCGTGAAGAGTGTGAAAGTAGGGCTTATATTTCGACTGGGGTATCTATAATAAAATGTTGAAGAAAAAAACCGATTTTTTTAAGTACGATTTTTCCATAATTCTTCAAGTTTTCTTCTAAAAAATACATGAGACAGTAAAGTTTTTCATAGGGATGGAATTTTTTTCTTTAAAAAAAAAGTATAGAGATAGATTTGTCATACCTGTACGAGGCACGAAATTATTCACTAGCATCTGATAGGGCACCAGTCAGTTTTTTCTAGACTAGATATTCTAAAAGGGGCCCTAACTAGTTTTTTCTAGACTAGTTATTCTGCTAAGGGCCTCAACTAGTTTTTTCTAGACTAGATATTCTGATAGGGGCCCTAACCGGTTTTTTGTAGACTAGAAATTCTGATCGGGGACCTAACTAGTTTTTTCTAGACCAGACATTCTGACAGGGCCCTAAAAAGTTTTTGCTAGACTAGATATTCTGATAGAGGCCCCATATAGTTTTTTTCTAGACTAGAGATATTATTATAGAGATATTATATTCAAATAGGGAAAAATAGGGAAATTTCTGTTCAGGGAGCGCTAAAATAAGGGCAAAAATTATATTGGAATCTCTACTTAAAAACCTTAGCACCTACAAAATATGAGCGTGAAGAGTGTGAAAGTAGGGCTTATATTTCGACTGGGGTATCTATAATAAAATGTTGAAGAAAAAAACCGATTTTTTTAAGTACGATTTTTCCATAATTCTTCAAGTTTTCTTCTAAAAAATACATGAGACAGTAAAGTTTTTCATAGGGATGGAATTTTTTTCATTAAAAAAAAAGTATAGAGATAGATTTGTCATACCTGTACGAGGCACGAAATTATTCACTAGCATCTGACAGGGCACCAGTCAGTTTTTCTGGACTAGATATCCTGATAGGTGCCCCAACTAGTTTTTTCTAGACTAGATATTCTGATAGGGGCCCTAACCGGTTTTTCTAGACTAGATATTCTGATAGGGGCCCTAACTGGTTTTTTGTAGACTAGAAATTCTGATCGGGGACCTAACTAGTTTTTTCTAGACCAGATATTCTGACAGGGCCCTAAATAGTTTTTGCTAGACTAGATATTCTGATAGAGGCCCCATATAGTTATTTCTAGACTAGAGATATTATTATAGAGATATTATATTCAAATAGGCAAAAATTGGGAAATTTCTGCTGGGGGCCCTCTAAAATAGGGGCAAAAATTATATTGGAATCTCTACTTTAAAACCTTAGCCCCTACACATATGAGCATGAAGAGTGTTCAAGTAGGGCCTATATTTTTTGACTCAGGTATCTATAACAAAATGTTGAAAAAAAAACTGATTTTTTTACGTGCGATTTTTTCCAGAATTCTTCTAGTTTTCTTTTAAAAAATAAGCGAGACATTAAAGTTTGGTCGTTTCTCTTTGGTGTCAAACATATTCAAATAGGCAATAGCTCAATATGATTTATTTACCGATACTTTATGCGACAGTGCCAGTACGTATATTATTCGTGCATTCGTGCGATGGTTCGCTTCATATACTGTATGAATATTAACGCGGGCGCTCCCCACAGGGTAGCACATACTCGCGATTGTGTACCAATACAAACATGGAAGAAGAAGTCTATATATAAATTTAGGCGGAAGTTATACGTTTGAGCTGGAAATCCTGCGGTGTCTTCCGCAACACCACAAGACCTTGAGGGAGGGGGAGCCAATATTCGAAATATCTAATATGCTTTTATACCTTCACCCCCCGAAAGAAAAAAAAAACGAGGGAGTGGGTGTATCCCGAGTGTATTGGCAATAAGAATGCTCGCGCGAAACTTGCGCTTCGACCCCATCCGCGAGATGCAAAGCAGCTTCCGGGCGGATTCGCCCAAGTGGCGGGAATCACGCGTGCATTTGAATTCCAGCCCCTTGCAGCCAATTCTCCGATCTCGTTATTGTCGCGATAAATATTTATCGACGAGGGCCCGATTTTTATGTTTGGATTTGAGTTTTTATGTGTTAGGTTTATTGTTTGGTGTCTTTATTGAATAAACATTAATGTAACGTTTCTGAGCATAATTTTTCATTTTTGGTGAACGTTTATATTTAAAGACCACGAGGGCATCCAGAGGCTCATATGGGGACATCCAGAGACTCCTAGGGGGACATCCAGAGACTCCTAGGGGAACATCCAGAGGCTCCTAGGAGGACACCCAGGGACTCCTACAAGGAACCTTAGAGGATCCTAGGGCGGCCCCAGAGACCCCTACGAGGTACTCCATCCCTTTTCATTATTGGGTTTTCCATTTATCCATATCGATGCCCTCCCTAAGCGCATTTTAATTAATTTATATTATTTTATTCCAATTTAATCCATTTGAGAAAAATTACGAATATCTTTTTAACATATTCAATTGATCTTGAATAAAAAAAATTATTATTAAGGGGTCTCACCATAAATTTCTTATGCTTATAAATTCTGCGGCCTATTTTATTTTAAAAACAACCTAGTTAAAGCGAAATTACAGGATAAATTCGAAAGAATTTTAATGAAATGGAAAAATTTCAAATTATCTAAGAAATTTAATTTATTTTAGTAAAATTGGGAAAAATTTAGGGGAATTCAAGCCAAATAAGAAAAAAGCGATGAAATTCACAAAAATTAAATTAAATTGAAAACAATTTCATTCAATTTCAAAAATTCAAAACTATAAAAAAATCTATTGCATTTAATTAGTTAGTTATGAGTTTAGAAAAATTTACAAGGATTCAAAACAATTTGACGAAATTCGCAAGAATTCAAGCAAGCTTAAAATGTTTCAGGATGCACAAAAGAGTTCAATTAGGATGTGCATGGAGAGATGAAATTCTATCCTATACTACTTAAAGACGAATTGAAAGTTGATTTAAAAAATTAAAAAGAATTCCACACAAAATTTTAAGTATTCAAAATAAATACATTAGAATTTAGAATTATTTCCAAATAAATTCTGATAAATAGAAAAAAATATTTTAACTCTCTTCGAATGCAACCTTTAAAAAACGAAAATTTATTTTAAAATTTTGTAATCTCTTAAAATCATTGACCATTTTGTGGAATTTATTCTAATTTAAAATGCCTTGAAATCTTTCAAAATACCACAGATATATAAGATCCTTTGAAATCTTTTGAAATCCTTCGGAATTTTTTTTAAGCTCCTAAAAGTTTCTTCCAATTATAAATACTCTAAGATAATTCAAATCCTATTAAATCTTCTGAAAGACTTCAAACAATTTTTAATGCTCTAAAAATTTCTTGGAATTTTTACAACTATTATAAAATTTTTTATTAGCTTGGAATTCCCTAAAATTATTAAAATTCATTATAAATATAATAAATACTATTAGTAATAATCGAAAACAAAAAAATTTTAACTCGTTTAAACCTTTAAAAATGTGCTGAAATTTTTTTAAGCTATTGAAGAATTTTTTGCATTAAAAAAATAATTATTTTTAAAAGTCTTTAAAATCCTTTCAAATCTATTGAAACATTTTTAAGCTCTTGAAAATTCCTTGAAATATTTAAAGATACCTTATCAACATTCAAATCATTTCAAATCTTTTTGAATATCTAAAATCTTTTTGAAACTTTAAAAAATGCCTTGAAATCTCTAAAAGTATTATAGAATCTTTAAAATTTTTTTAAATCTTTGGAAATATCTTATAATATTTTTAAAAAAATTTGAAATTTTGCAAAATTCCATAATTCTTGTAAATTAATTTTGCATGAAATTCCATAAAAACTCATGATATATCCTCAAATACTAGAAAATTCATTAAATTAAATGGAGAGTTTTTAAAGTTCCTTAAAATAACTGAATTCCTCAGAAATCTTATAATGTCCCTTGTTATTTTTTAAATCACCCGAAAATATCTGAAATTCTTTGAAATGTTTTCACATATATCTCGAAATATTTTAAAGCTCTTAGAAACCTCTCTCAAATACAAAAACTACCCTGTAATACTTCAAATTTTTTTTAGATACATTGCGAATTATTCAAATATATTCAAAATATCATTAGATTTTTAAAGTTCTTAAAAATCCCTAAAATCTCTTGAAATCTTTGAAAGACTTAAAAAATTCCTTGGAATTTGAAAGTGTCCTAAAATCCTTTAAATTCTTTGAAATCCCTTTTAATTATTTAAATAAATAAAGGAAATTTTATAAATCTTTAAAAATTCCGTCAAAACATTTGAAAGTTCTTTAAAATCTAAAAATTTTTTTTTATGTTTTTGAAGCTTTTGAAATGGCCTTGAAATTTTTTGAAATATGCTAAAATATTTAAAATCCTATTATTTATTAAATTTCATTGAAAATTCATTGGTGTCTTTGGAAATACCCAAAAATATTAAAAAATAAATATTAAAAATTTCTTTGAATCTATTGAAATTTTCTAAACCACTAAAAATTCCTAAACCACACAATTTATAAACCCTTTAAAATCTTCAAGATCCCTTAAAATTTATTAAAGCTTTAAAAAATGCCTCAACATTTTAAAAAGTATCCTAAAACTTAAAAATTGTATAAATTTTCTTTAAATTATTAAAATAAATTTAGAGAATTTTATAAATCTTTTAACATTCCTTAAAACATTTTAAAGTTCTTTAAAATCTAAAAAAATATTTTGTAATTTTTTTAAGCTTTTGAAAATTTCTTGAAATGTTTTGAAATATCCTAAAATATTTTAAATTTTAATATTCATTTGAAGTCATTTGAAAATTTTTTGGAATCTTTGAAAATATCCAAAAATGTTTCAAAATCTTGAAAAAAAATTTAAACTCTTAAAAGTGCTTGGGCATTTTTTTGAATATCCTATAATTTTTGAAATTATTTCAAATCTCTTTAAATTACTAAAATCAATTAAAGATTCCTTTGAACCTTTGGAAATTCCCTAAACCACTTTAAATCCTTCAAAATCTTAAAGATCCGTTTAAACTTATTAAAGCTTTAAAAATTCCTTAAAATTTGAAAAAGTATGCTAAAATCTTTAAAATTCCTTCAAATTATTGAAATAAATTTAGAAAATTTTATAAACTTTTAAAAATTCCTTCAAAACATTTGAAAGTTCTTTAAAATCTACAAAAATATTTTGTATTTTTTTTAAGCTTTTGAAAATGCCTTAAAATGTTTTGAAATATCCTAAAATATTTAAAATCTCAATATTCATTTGAAGTCATTTGAAAATTTTTTTGAAATCTTTGAAAATATCCTAAAATATTTCATTTAATCTAGAACATTTAAAAATATTTCAAAAAAATTGTAAACTCTTAAAAGTGCTTGGAATTTTTTTTTGAATTTTCTAAAATATTTAAAATCCTATTATTTATTCAGTTTAATTGAAAATTCCTTGGGATCTTCGGAAATAACCAAACATATTTCAAATACTTTATAATCTTGTCAAATCCTTTCAAATTTTTTAAAATACTTAAAAGTGCTCCGGAGACACACTAAAATTTTTGAAATCCTTTTAAATCTCTTTAAATTACGAAAATCAATAAAAGATTACTTGGAATCTATTGAAATTCTTTAAATCACTTTAATTCCTTAAAAATATTTAAGATCCCTTAAAACTTATTAAAGCTTTAAAAAATGCGTCAAAATTTGAAAATGTATCCTAAAATCTTAAACATTCTTTAAAGTTTCTTCAAATTATTGAAATAAATTTAGAAAATTTAATAAAACTTCAAGAATTTCTTAAAACATTTGAAAGCCCTTTAAAATCTACAAAAATATTTTGTAATTTTTTTAAGCTTTTGAAAATTCCTTGAAAGGTTTTGAAATATCCTAAAATATTTCAATTCTCATTATTTATTTCAATTATATTGAAAGTTTATTGAAATCTTTGAAAATCTCCAAAAATATTGCAAATACTTCAAAATCTTTTAAAATCTTTCAAAAATGTTTAAAACTTTTAAAAGTACTTAGAAATTTTTTTGAATATCCTAAAGATTCTTTGGAATCTTTTGAGATTCCCTAAACCACTTAAAATCATTGAAAATCCTAAAGATCCCTTTTAACTTATTAAAGCTTTTAAAAAAAGCTCAAAATTTGAAAAAGTATCCTAAAATCTTTAAAATCCTTTAAAATTCCTTCAAATTATTGAAATAAATTTCAAAAATTTAATAAGTCTTTAAAAATTGCTTAAAAAACTTAAAACTTCTTTAAAATCTATAATGTCCTTAAATATATCAAATCTCATTATTTATTTGAATTCAATTGAAAGTTTATTGGAATCTTTGAAAATATCCAAAAATATTTCAAATACTTTGGAATATTTTTAAATCCCTTCCAATTTTTTAAAACTCTTAAAAGTTCTTAGAAACTTTTTTAGACACCCTACAATGTTTTAAATCCTTCAAATCATTTCAAAATTTTTTTGAATCTTAGAATCTCTAAAATTTTTCTAGAATCTTTAAAATTCTCTTAAATTAATTTTTTACGATTTTTAAGATTTTTTAAAGATTCCTTGGAATCTTTTGAAATTCCCTAAACTACTTTAAATCCTTAAAAATCTTTAAGATCCTATTAAACTGTTTACAGTTTACCCTATCTCTATTAAGTTTCCCTAATTAACCTAAAATCTTTCAAATTATTTTTAATTCCCTAGAATTCCCTCCAGTTATTAGAAAAAGTTTTTAATACTTTGGAATCTTCAAAAATTCCCTAAATATTACTAAATCCTTTGAAATAATTTTTCAAACGAGTTGAATGAAATTCAAAAACAGGTAAATTACGGTAAAACCATTAGTAACTATTGCCATTTTTTTTAAATCCCAAAGTTTTCTACGATTTTCAGTTTTTACCTGACAGGCAGCCACCCTATAATAATAATATTAATTAATTAATACGGACAGACGTGACATCTCTCCATCACAATTCGCAGCACGATAGAGCATTATCACTAGGACGTCATAAATTCGTAACCAAATTTATAAGAAATCAAATACTGAATTTAATTTTCGACAAATTTCCCTATTAACCCCACAATGATGCAGAACAAATTCGAAATATTTAAATTAATGAAGTATGAAAATTCGCTGATAGGTAGCCTCACAAGGAAGGTATCCGAGGAAGGAAAGGAAGTCCGGGGTTGCTTTTCCGTGCAATTTCCTGCTAATTATCGCCGTTAACTAATAACTCGCATTAATTTCGGGCGATTTAGTGCCGGTGACGCGTGCGCGAAAATCACTCGCACTATTATTGTTTCTCTCTTGATCTTAAGGTCCTGGGCTTGAAGTTATCTCCCTCTCTCTCGCTCTCTCTATCGCTCCCCAGCGCATCGGCCTGCAAAGTTTAAATTGAATTGAGCTCCTGGCATGGCGTGGCGCGACATTAGTTCGCAGTTCGCGAAACTATACACTGGAAACTATACATGCGCGACCGTATCCGAAGACCATCGACTGGAGAACAGTGCTCTGTTTATGGGACAAGTAACGCTATGGAGATACTGTTCAACTCGAACGTGCCCGGCTAATGCTACCCTTGCAAACCTATCCACCCCTCAACATTTTCCCGCTTAGTACTATACTGGGTGTGTGTTTATTTACACTTGTCACATGCATGTAATTACTGTCAGACTCAGGAATTCCCACTTCCTGTCTGCATCTCCGCCTTATTCCATATGAGAAAAATTGCCAGAACTTACTGAGACGGAAGGCAGTGGAATTTGCTTTGATACGACTTTCTGAAACAATACTCTGATACTTTGCCCTCCCTATTCACTATACATTCTCCTACTTTTCCTCCTCCAACTTTACTCCCCCCCCTTTACTCCCTGCCTTATCGCAATCTCTTTTCCACCCCTTGAACGCCCCCTTCACCAACTTCTTTCTCTGATACTTCTCACCCTCTTTGCTTCAACAGCTTACACTCCTCTTTCTCTACTTCCATTCCCTAGACATCCATTGCCATACCCTACTCATTTCATCTAGTGCCAATTCCTAATTTCTTCTCACCTCTCTTATATCCCCTACTTTTATATCTAATCATTTCTAATCACTTTATCTAGTTCCCCACTGCTCATCTCCCTTCACATTTTCTAGTTCTCTATACTTTATTTCTCCTCACATATTCTTTTTATTCTACTTCTTCTACCCTATCTTTCCCTACTCTTACTTATAACCCATAATTTCTTGTATTTCAGCTCCTTTCATTTTTTTCACTTTACTTTCTCTCATTTCTTTTCACTTCCTCTATTATGATTTCTTCTTACATCCTATATTTTTCCACCCCTCACTTCACATTTTAGCTTCTCCACCAATTTCATCCTCTTCTACTTCTCCACCTCCTTGCTGCAACGGCTGACACTCCTCCTTCCTTATTGCCCTTCCCTAGACAACTCTTCAAATACCCTACTTATTTTATCCAATGACGATTCCTAATTTTTTGTCACCTCTCCTATATCTCTTACTTTAATACCTTATCATTTCCACTTACTTTATTCAGTTCCCCAGTGGTCCTCTCCATTCACATTCTCTAGTTCCCTACACTTCATTTCTCCTAACATTTTTATTTTTTTCTACTTCCTCTCCCCTATCTTTCCGCACTCTTACTTACAACTCATAATTTCTTTTATTTCCGCTTCTTTCATTTTTTTTCTAACTTCACTTTCTCTCATTTCTTTCCAATTCCTCTATTCTGATTTCTTCTTACATCCTATATTTTTCCACCCTTCTCTTATTTTTTCTTTCATCCAATATTTTTCTACACCTCACTTCACTCTTCACCAGCCCTTCCTCACCTCAACCAACTTCTTCCTCTTCGACTTCCCCACCTCCTCGCTTCGACGGCTGACACTCCCCTTTCCCTACTTCTCTTTCCTAGATATCCATTTCAATATCCTACACAACCTCATTTCTAAGTATTTCCCCTGCTTTTCTACACTTACACTTACTTACATTCAATTCATTCACTGCCCATTCCTAATTTCTCCTTACTTCTTTTATATAGACTACCCTTATACTCCATCATTTCTATTCACTTTTCTAGTTCCCTAACACTTACTTCTCTTCACTTCCTCTTGTTCCTTACTTATTCTACTTCATCTCCCCTATACTTTCCCTACACCTCATTTCCTATAATTTCTTTTATTTTCCCTACTTTTCTTCGCTTTTCCTCCTTTCTTTTTTTTCACTTCACTTACTCTAATTTCTTCTTTCTTCCTCTCCTCTTATTTCTTCTTACATCCCCTAATTCTTCTTTCCTTATTATACATAACTTTCCTAGTTACCTTTCACTAATTTCTTCTGGATCCCCCTACCTTATTTACCTTAAGTCGTTTACTACTCTTATTTTTCTACAAGTTCCCTACTTAATTCCGATAGTTCTTCCTAATTTCCTCTACTTCCCGTATTTTTATTTCTTTTCAATTCCTACTAACCCTCTAATACTTTCTCTTTATATCCTCTTCTTGTCTATCTCTCATTCTCTATCACTTCCCATACCTTAATTTTCCCTAACTTCCCCTCATTGGAAAAAGTACAGCGGACGGGCAGCCACTTCACCTCAGCTCATTTATTTTAATATCTACAAAACTAATTCGAAACTGTGCAAATAGGGAAAAAAAATTTCATTTAAAATCTCTTTTTATTTCACTTAAATAGTAAGCGATCAGTATTTGTAAAAACTAAAAAGAAATAATTGATAGAACAATAGAGATATAAATTTTAACACATCACATTTTCAAAAAAATAGTTTAATTTTCAACTGAAAAATGTACATCTTAATCAAACATGGAATAGTTAAGATTTTAATTAAACTATGAGTTATAAAAAACTAATTGTAAACAAAATAGTTATATTTCAACCAACAGAAGTGAATTTTTCGCAAAGGAGTTAAACTTGGAACGAAATAGTTGAATGTTCAAGTAAAACAGATATTTTTTCAACAAAAAAATGAAATGGTTATATTTTCAGTAATAAATTAAATGTTAAAAAAATTCAACAAAGCAGTTGAATTTTTGACAAAAAAATATTAAAATCAATAAAAAATTGAATAGCTGAATTGTCGATTAAACTATCAGTTTTAAGCAAAAAAACTAATTTGAAACGAAATAGTTAAATTTTCAACCAAAAACGTGAATTTTTTCCAAAGGAGTTCAACTTTGAACCAAGTGGTTGAATGTTGAAGTAAGAAAATTATTTTAAAAAAAAATGAAATAGTTCAATTTTCAGTGAAAGAAACAAATGGTAAAAAAATTCAAAAAAATCGTTTACTTTACAACGAACGATGAATCTTCAAATACAAAATGAATTTTGAACAAAACAGTTCAATTTTTAACAAAGCAGTTGAATTTTCAACCCAAAAAATATTTATTTTACGAATATTTTAATTTTTAAATAAGTATAATATTTTTTTCAAAAAAAATGAAACAGTTTGATTTTGAGCGAAAATGATAAATATTCTACCAAAATAATACATTTTAAACAAGATACTTCAACTTCTAAAGAATTTGTTGCATTTTTATTAAAAGTTTTAATATTGTACAAAAATTCAAATTATTAAGAAAATCCATGAATTTTTGAATGAAAAGAAATTTTTTTTAAATATTTGGATTATCAAGTAAAAAATATAAGTTTAAACTAAATATTTAAATATGCAGGTAAAAAGAATAATTCTTCAGAAAAAATACTAATTTTGAAGAACATAGTTACATTTTTAACTGAAAAAATGAATTTTCAGCAAAATTGTTTAACTTGCAATCACGTGGTTTAATTTTATATTAAATTCTGTAACAATATGCCTAGATTTATGTAAAGTTAATTTTAAATGAAGAAAACATAGTTTAAGTGCAACAATTTTTTTTTAGTGTTATTTAACCTTAAAATATGATAAAAAATTGTCCAATCGCGTCCCACCCACTTCCGACAGCGGCGATCGCCGACTTGAACTTAACGCAGAAACGCTTGGTAATTTTTTGTTATATCCTGAGAACCTGTCACGATTTTTACAAATTTATCATTTTAAGTCAAAGATACAATTTCAAAGAGCATGTCCTGTTAATATACTTCTTTTTTCTAAACAGAAAAAAATTACAAGCATGTCTGGTTCAGGTTCCTGTTGGCGATCATTTCTGTCGACAAACCTCGCTACCTAAGCGACTGGAACTCGACGTAAATACGCTTGGACATTTTTCTTCATATTTTGGTAACCCGTAAATACTTTTAAAACGTTACGGGCCTAAACCAAAGATAAGATAAAAAATATAACGTCCTGTTAATTTGAGTTCCTAAACAAGGACAACAAATTTCCAAGCGTGTCTGCGTTGGTTTCCAATTATCGATGATCGGAGATTCCCGTCGTCGGCCTAGGCGAGTCAAAATCCACGCTTAAGATAAAGATACGCTTGGCAATTTTTGGTGATATCTTGAGATCCCGTGAAGATTTTTGCCATTTCATGCTCTTAAAGATAAAATTTCAAAGATCATGTCCTGTTAATAAAATCTTTTTTAAAACAGAAAAAGATTTTCAAGCACATCTGAATCTGGTTTAAGCCAGCTATTATTGTTATCGACAAGCATCGCTGCCTTAACCACTGAAACTCGACGCATATACGCTTGGATATTTTTTCTTATGTCTTGGAAAGCTGTAAATATTTTTTTGTAATTTATTCGCATAGGCCAAAGATAAGATTTGAAAGATCACGTCATGTTAATTTAATTTCTTTTCAATCAGGAAACACAATTTCAAGCGTGTCTGCATCGAGTTTCGATTGCCTAAACCAAATATAAGATTTTAAATATCATATCCTGTTAAATAAGTTTTTTTAACAAGGACAACAAATTTCTAAGCCTTAGCGAGTAAAACTCAACGCAGATACGTTTGGATATTTTTTTTCATATCTTGGAAAACGGTATAGATCACGTCCTGTCAATTTCAGTCTTTTTGAATAAGGCCAAAAATTTCGAAGCATGTCTGCAACGGGTTTCAGTCAGCGATCATTGCTGTCGACAAGCATTACTGCCTAAGTGACTAAAACTCGACGCAAATACGCTTGGACATTTTTTGTCGTATCTTGAGAACCTATCAAGATTTTTTCAGTTTTATCGGCTTGAATTCAAAACAAGACCTTAAAGATCACGCTTTGTATTAAAGTCGAGGTACAAAATACCATAAAGTCTCACATTATTTTTTTAAACTTCTCAAGTATTATATTTTCTTTAAAAGATAAAAAATACTCAATCAAGGGTCATTCGACACGAATTCCATAATCTTACCAACTGTTTGAAAAAATGTATTTTATTTTTCGAACGATTATCAACGTTTGAAAGTCCGGGTTGATTTTTAATACCCCTAATTTATTTTCTTATTTATTTTTATTTATATTTCCCATAGTGGTCTAAATTTTTCTAAATTTGAAATCTGTTTACACCCTGTATATTCACACCTCACGATACGCGCAACACTTGAAAGCGTCGCTATAGGGATGGCACTTGAACAGCATCAAGAGAGTTTAAGTCGAAGGGTTGGTCGGACATCGGGGGTTGAGTATATCGGTCCGTCTGGGTATCGGGGAATGTTTCTTGCACGGGGTTTTCGCTTATCGGGAATGTATACTACAAACATCGAGATCTACGTTTTCATGTTCGTGTGTTCACGTGTGAGTTGGTCAGGTCGTTAGCAAGTTGTCGAGATTAAATGCCTTCTAGCCGTATTAGAAGCCATTGCACTAGCTTGATTAGCCAGCCAACTCACCCCCTCACTGCGAGAGACGGGAACCCAAAGGGATTTACAGATTTTTTCCAGAGCCTCCAACTTTCCATTTTAATCCAACCATTTTGTGATATCTATTAGCTCCCGGTAACTTTTAAATTCCCTTAGTCTGTATCGATGCCTCTAATGAAATTTCGTGACATTTGTTCTCTCGAGGATTTGCATTCTGGCCCAATTAAAAACGTTCTCTTGCAAATCCTTCACAGCAAATCGTAAAATATCAAACCGTTGCTAATCAGATATTGATTATCAACCTAAGATCAAAATAATCCACTTTTTCGGATCTAGAATTAATTTTTAACGAACTTAGTTCATTTTGAGTATTCTAATATTACGTCACACTCGGTCGGAAGCATTTTTTAGATAGGAGTTTGACTAAAATTAATTAATTTAGGAGAGATTAAGTAAAAGCTTGTGATACAGCTTTTTCTCGAAGAATTAAAATTTGCCGTAATAGAGCTTATAACCTCCATTTCTGGTGACTTATTTCATAATACTTTTTATTAATAATTGATTTCAAGTAGCTTCACATTAAAGAGATTTTAAAGGATTTTAAAAGACTTTGAGTGAACGTAGGAAAAATTAAATTATTTTCAAGAAATCTCAAAGATTTTTTAAAGAATCTAAAAAGTTTGAAGAAATTATAAGAGATTTTTTAAGATTTCATTGCAGGTGAAGTGATTTTAAAGAATATAAAGAAAGTTACTAAAAAGTTATTCAAAAAGAATTAAATAAATTTAATCAGAATTCAAGGGATGTAATTTTTAAAACTATTTTAAGGAATTTAAGAAAAATTCAAAGGATATAATATAATTGCACCTAACCACAAAAGATTTTAAATGATTTTAAATAAGACGAAAAGATTTTAAAAAAATGCGAAACAGTTTCAAGATTTCCAAGAAATCTTACAGAATTTCCAAAAATTCAAGTGATTTTTAGGAATTACTAGGGACTAAGCGGGATCTCGAAGTTTACTTTTAAAGGATTTAAAAATAATTAAAGGAGGTTGAAGGATTTACAAGAGATTTTTAAAGATTTTAACACAGTTTTTGTGTTTTTAAAGAATGTAAAGCGATCTATTGAAAAGTTAATAAAGAAGATTTTAATCAATTTTAAGAGCATTCAAGCGATTAAAAAAAATTCCATGATTTTAAGGACTTTTACGAGATTTTAAGGACTCTAAAAAATTTAAAGAATTAACTAGGGATTTAAATTATTTTTAGTCTATTTTGAAATGTTTTAAATCATTTTAAAGAAGTTGGAGGGATTTCAAGAAAAATTGGAGGGCTTTATGGATTTTCAAGAACTCAAGTG
>JAAAKG020136748.1:18983-35745 GCA_010014905.2 Druon quercuslanigerum
GAGGAAGTTAAATGAAATAAGGTAGAAAAAAATATGGTAAATGAAGTGAGATTACGTTACGATAGGGGAAATGAGAAGACCTGGTAGGAGATAAAGTAAAGGAAGTGAGTGGAGGAAATACAAACGAAGCAAAGAGAAGCAAGGGAAGGGAAATAAGAGATAGTGAGACTACAGAAAGTAGCTAAAGTGAAGGCAGGGTAAGGGATAGTAACTTCAGTTACGGGAAGTGGTAAAAATGAGTAAAGGAAAATTAAGGTAAGTTAGGGAATAGTGAGTAGGAAAAGTAAGGGAAAGTGAACGGCGTGGTACTATGGGGAAGATACTGCGAGAGAATTGAAAGAAAGATACAGTAGAGAAAGTGTAAGGAAGGGGTGGGAGGAAAAGTAGGGTAAGTTAGGGGTGAAGGAGTAGAGGAAGTTAAATGAAATAAGGTAGAAAAAAATATGGTAAATGAAGTGAGATTACGTTACGATAGGGGAAATGAGAAAACCTGATAGGAGGTAAAGTAAAGGAAGTGAGTGGAGAAAATACAAAAGAAGCAAAGAGAAGTAAGGGAAGGGAAATAAGAGATAGTGAGACTACAGAAAGTAGCTAAAGTGAAGGCAAAGTAAGAGATAGTAAGTTATGTTAGGGAAAGTGGGAAAGGTGAGTAAAGGGAAATTAAGGTAAGTTAGAGTGTAGTGAGTAGGAAATGTAAGAGAAAATAAATGGCGTGGGACTACATCAAAGATAGTGCAGGAAAATTGAGAAAAATATACAATAGAGAAAGTAAAAGGAGATGGTAAATTAAATGGAACAAGGTAGGAAAAATTATAATAACTGAAGTGAGATTACGTTAGTGTAGGGAAAGTATAAAAGTGAGTGTAAAGTAATCAGGAACTACGAAGGGCTTAAAAGTAGAGAAAGTAGTGCGAAGTGAATAAGGCTGCTAAGGGCATGTTAGGGTATAGGATTTGAGTGGAATTCACAGTCGGAAAAGTAAAAGAAAGTAAAAAAAAGAAAGGTAAGAGAAAATGGTGGTAGAGAAAGCAGTAGAAGTGAGGATAGAAAGTCTAAGTAGTAAGAGAAGTAAGTGGAAAATTGGGACAAGTGAGGAGAGAAAAAATAGATGAAAAGATGTTAGGGGAAGTAAGAGAAAGCCTAAGTAGCAGTAAGTAAGGAATGCGCAAGTAAGGGCGTGAGGTTATGGAAAGTATGAATAGTTATGGAAATATGAGGGTGGACGTAGGGTAAAGTGATCAGAAGAAAAGCAGGGGTAGTAGGATCAGGAGAAGTAAGGAATGTGAGTGAAAGAGACGTAAGAAGTAGTAAGAGAAGAAAAAGTGAAAGTAGCAAGATGTTTTCGGGAAGTCGGGAAAGTAAGGAGATGTGTAGTAGGGGAAGTAAACGAAGTGCAACGATGGGAGACTTAAGTAAGGAACAGTGAGAGGATGTTACGATATAGAAATTGAGAGAAAGTGATGATAGGACAAGTGAAGAGTATAGAAATTCAAGGGAAGGGAAGTGGCGAAAGTGGATTAAGTTAGCGGAGGAGAAGTAGGAAGAGTTATGGTAGAGGAAGTAATATTAAGTTAGAAAAGGAGAACTGTTAGAAGTGAGTGAAGGGAAAGTATGGGAAATAAAGAGTACTACTATGTAAAGGGAAGTGAGAAATTTACGGTATGGAAAGCGAAAGGAAGTAATTTGAGAGAAAGTGAGAGAAACTGGTTGTAGAGAAATTAATGGAAGTCAAGAAAGAAAAAAAATAGAGGTGAAAGAAGCAAAAATAAAGGAAATAAGAAGGAGGAAAGAAGGGGAAGTGCTAGAAGAGTGAAGAGAGGAAGTAGGAGTGTGTGGAAGGTGGGAGAGTAGGAAGCGTGAAGTTAGGGTAAATGAATGCAGTTGTGCACGTGGCAGGATGGAGGCAGGTAAAATTGATCCAAGCGAAAGTAGGAGAAGTGAAAAGTATTGAAAGAAGAGGTAGTAGATAAGTGAGTGAATTAGAGGATCAAGGTGCACTTCAAGTGAAGTGGAAGTGAAAGGGATGTTATAAGTGGAAATTTGAGGACAGTGAACAGAGCGGAAGTGAGAGGAGGGGAAGTAGGGGAAGTTAAAAAATGTGAAGTAAAGAGAGGGATAGTAGATAAGTGGGAGAACTAGAGGAGGAAGGAGTAGGGGAAGTGAGGGAGAAGAATTATGGGGGAAAGTAGAGAAAATAAGTCTTAATATGGTACGAGACCCCTTTTTGTTAGCGCGCGGCGCCTACTTTGACTAATTTTTTTTCCACGAACCATACATCAGTGAAGCTGTATCCAGACGAGCCTTTCGCTTTAGTCAGCGGCCCGGGATCAGGAGTGAGACGCTTCTGAGGATTCGTTATGAATTTTTCACCGGTCAGTCCTAAAAACAGACGACTAAATGAGTGAACCAGCTTAAAACCCTGGGGGTAAATATAACCCGGACAAGAAGACACCCTCCAATGGTTGCTTAGCAACACACATACGAGAACCTTCCAGGAGTACAAAGTCGAAGGACGAGAATCAATCCTCGCATTATCAAAATCAAAGCTGGACTTAATTTTTCAATTCAGAGAGTCTCGCCTGAGGGTATTTTTTCACTCTCACTAACAAGAGGATTATAAATTGCAAGTTAATTTCACATTTTCTTGGAACAGAACTAATTTAGAGTGAAATTAATCATTTTTTTCTGTGACAAGCAAATTTCCATTTTTATATTTTTATAATTTATGGTTGAGAAAGTATTTAGATCGACTGACATTTGGTACCTCATCCATCTGTCTTTCGGTCTGTCTGTCTCGAAAAAAGGATGAAATCGGGCTTTGCAAACTTCCTTATCCTAAAAGAAATAACAAATTCGTTAAACAACTTTCTTAATTCAATGGTTCTGGTTTTATCCATAAAAAATTCTATGCAAAATTTAAATAAAAAAGTTTCAAGGAGGAGGTATGGTTTTTAAAGACCATAAAAGAATGTCTTTTAACTAGCTTTTAACGAAACTTGTCATTTTGGTATTCTTTACGACAAATACTGTAAGAAAAATAAAAAATCAAAATTTCGAGAAAATGATGCAACATACGGCAAAAAGTATCAGGAGGGAATTTTTGCTTTTAAAAAATCCCACGGAATTTCTTTTACCTATTTTTTCAGTGTATGATTCAACTATTTAATGAAAAATTATCCTCTTCAGTTGAAAGTGTAACTATTTGTTTAAAAATTCTTCTTTTTGGAGAAAATTAATATTTTTGTAACATACAAAAAACTCATTTTTTGTTGAAAATACAAACATTAGATTGAATGCTAAACACTTTTGTAAAAAGTTTTAATTCATCATTTGAATTGAAAACTTATCTCTTTTATTGAAAATTAAAGTTTTGTTGAAATTCATTTTTTTCATAATTATTTTTTTTTTACTGAAAATTTACTATTCTATTTTTAGTTTAAAACTGATATTTTTGATTAAAAATTGAACTTTTTAGCGACGTGGTATAGTGATATATAATGACTTTGTGAAATTTTTTAAATCTTTGTGAGATTTTTAATAATCATTGGAATCCTTTAAAATCTTTGTGGAATTAAAAAAAATTGTAATCTTCAAGATTCTTTAGAAATTTAAAACCTCGTGTACAATCCCTTAGTGAAATCTTTATCAGATCATTAAAATTGATGCCAAATTTTTCAAATTCTCAAAATTTTTCTGAGATCGTTTAAAAATGTTTAAGTCATTAAAATCTTTCTACATTTGTTTTTGAAATGATAGAAAATCTAAAATAATCTTTCTAATCTTTAAAACCTAATGTAAAACACCTTCTTAAAAGCTTTTTAAAAACTTCTGTACCTTTTAAAATCTTTGTGAAATCCTTAAAGTCTTTAAAATGATTTAAATCTTTTTGGAAATTTTTGAAATCCTTAAAGTATTCCAAAAATGTTTGAATCTATAAAAACTAATATTAAACTCCTTTATGAATTCTTCGTGAAATTTTTAAAATGCTTGTCAGCTTTTTAAATTGTTTAAAATCTGTATGAAATCTTCAAAATCCTTGAAATCTTCGTGAAAGCTTATAAATACTTCCAAAACCCTTTTTTCAGTGAACGATTGAACTATTTATTAAAAAATTATCCTCTTCAGTTGAAAGTTTAAGTATTTGTTTGAAATTTCTTCTTTTTGGACAAAATTAATTTTTTTAATTCATCATTTGAATTGAAACTTCATCTCTTTTACTGAAAATTAAAGTTTTTTGAAATTCATTCTTTTCAGAATTATTTTTTGTGACTGAACATTTACTATTCCATTGTTAGTTAAAAATTTTAATTATCGAATAAACATTGAACTTTTTCAGCGATATTGTATATTGATGTACAATGCTTTTGTGAAATTTTTCAAATCTTAGTGATCTCTTTGAAATCTTTATAAACTCTTTAAAATCATTGGAATCCTTGAAAATCTTTGTAGAATTAAAAAAAATTTTAATCTTAAAAATTCTTTAGAAATTTAAAACCTCATGTAGAACCCCTTTTTGAAATATTTATCAGATCATTAAAATTGTTGCCTAATTTTTCAAGTGCTCAAAATTTTTCTGACATCGTTTAAAAATGTTTAAATCATTGAAATCTTTCTACATTTATTTTTGAAATGATTGAAAATCTCTATTAATCTTTGCAGTCTCTAAAACCTAATGTAAAACACCTTTGTAAAATCTTTGACATCTTTTTGATATTTTTAACATCTTTTTGAAAGCTTCTGTAATTTTTAAATCTTTGTGAAATCGTTGAAGTCTTTAAAATGATTTAAATCTCTTTGGAAATTTTTGAAATCCTTAAAAAATTCAAAAAATGTTTGAATCTATAATAACTGATATGCAACGCTTTTTTGAACTCTTTGTGAAATTTTTTAAATACTTGACAACTTTTTAAATTATTTGAAATCTATATGAAATCTTTAAACTCCTTGGAATCTTCGTGAAATCTTATAAAATTTTCAAAACATATATAATCATTCGCATCTGGAATGAAACGCCTTTGTGAAAATTTTGAAATCTTTTGAAATCTTTCTAAATCATTAAGGTCTTTGTGAAATCTTTGAAATCCTTAAAATCCTTATAAAATCTTGAAATCCTTATGACCTGATATACAAGTCCGTTTTAAAATCTTTTTAAAGTTTTATAAATGCTTGACATTTTTTAAATCTTTTTAAATCTTAATGAAATATTTAAAATCCTTGAAATCTTCGTAAAAGCTTATAAATACTTCCAAAATCTTTGGAACCATTCGCTTTTGAGAAATCTTTCAAATTTTCTCAAATCTTTAGGATCTTTGTTAAATCTTTCAAATCCTAAAAATCTTTATAAGATCTTAAAATCTTTAAGATCTGATATACAACGCCTTTGTGAAATCTTTGTGAAATTTTTTAAATGCTCGAAATTTTTTAATCTTTTGAAATCTTAATGAAATCTTCAAAATCCTTGAAATATTCCTAAAATCTTATAAAAACTTCCAAAATCTTCAAAAACATTAGCTTCTGGATTAAAACGTATTTGTGAAATCTTTGAAATCACCGTTAAATCTTTTTAAATATTTAAAATCTTTGTGAAATCATTGAAATACTGGAAATCTTTTAAAAAACTCTTAAAATCTTTGTAAAATAATTTAAAATATTTTGAATCTAAAATTTTGACTTACACTCAAAAGTGAAGTGGTCAACAACTTGAAGATTCTAATCTTAAAAATAAATCAACATCGACATTTGTAACTGATAATTGTTATGCTTTGTGAGTTAAACATCACAAAGAATGTATACTTCACCATTCTTTACTGAATTTCAAAAATGCAAATACTAAAAGGCAAATACTAAAAGACAAAAAAAGCTCCACGAGAGGACCTGCCTAACCATTCGAGTGATGTACGATATTTTATTCAATTACGATTTGCGCTTCAACAAAATCATTGCATTATAAGAAAGAAAATAAAGTTCAAGGTCAGAAAATCACTGTTTCACAAATAATAATTTAAAGAATGCTGATTCAATCAGTACAAATTTTACTGGTTTAACATAAGAGAGTGGTATTTAACAATCTTTAAAATCCTTGAAATCTTCGTGAAAGCTTATAAGTACTTCCAAAACCATTTTTTCAGTGTAAGATTCAACTATTTATTAAAAATTATCCTCTTTAGTTGAAACTTTACCTATTTGTTTAAAAATTCTTCTTTTTAGACAAAATTAATTTTTTATTTCATCATTTGAATTGAAAGTTCATCTCTTTTATTGAAAATTAAAGTTTTTTTGGAAATTCATTTTTTTCAGAATTATTTTTTGTGACTGAAAATATAACTGTTTCATTTTTAGTAGAAAACTGATATTTTTGATTAAAAATTGAACTTTTAAGCGATGTTGTATCTTTGTGGAATTAGAAAAAATTTTAATCTTTAAAATTCTTTAGAAATTTAAAACCTCGTGTACAACCCCTTTGTGAAATCTTTATCAGATCATTAAAATTGTTGCCAAATTTTTCAAATCATCAAAATTTTTCTGAGATCGTTTGAAAATGTTTAAATCATAAAAATCTTTTTACATTTATTTTTGAAATGATTAAAAATCTGAAATAATCTTTGCAATCTTTAAAACCTAATGTAAAACATCTTCTTAAAATTTTGACATCTTTTTGATATTTTTAACATCTTTTTGAAAGTTTCTGTAATTTTTAAAATCTTCGCGAAATCCTTGAAGTCTTTAAAATGATTTAAATCTCTTTGGAAATTCTTGAAATCCTTAAAATATTCAAAAAATGTTTGAATCTATAAAAACTGATACACAACACTTTTTTGAACTCTGCGAAATTTTTTAAATACTTGACAACTTTTTGAATTCTTCGAAATCTTTATGAAATATTTAAAATCCTTGGAATCTTCATGAAATCTTATAAAATTTTCAAAACATATATAATCATTCGCATCTGGAATGAAACGCCTTTGTGGAAATTTTGTAATCTTCGTGAAATCTTTGAAATCCTAAAAATCCATATAAAGTCTTAAAATCTTAAAGACCTAAAATACAAGTCCTTTGTGAAGTCTTTGTGAAGTTTTATAAATGCTTGACATTTTTTAAATCTTTTTAAATACTCATGAAACCTTTAAAATCCTTAAAAACTTCGTGAAAGCTAAAAGATACTTCCAAAATCTTTGGAATCATTCGCTTTTTGAAAATCTTTAAAATTTTCTTAAATATTTAAGATCTTTGTGAAAACTTTGTGAAATTTTTTAAATGCTCGAAATTTTTTCAATCTTTTTAAATCTTGATAAAATCTTCAAAATCCTTGAAATCTTACTGAAATCTTATAAAGACTTCCAAAACCTGTAAAACGACATTTTTAACTGACAATTCTTATGCTTTGTAAGTTAAACATCACAAAGCATGTATACTTCACCATTCTTTACTGCATTTCAAATATAAAAATACTAAAAGGCGAATACTAGAAGACGAAAAAAGCTCCGCATAAGGACCTGCTTAACCCTTCGAGTGATGTACGATATTTTATTTAATTACGATTTGCGCTTTAACAAAATCATTGCATTATAAGAAAATAAAGTCCAAGGTCGGAAAATCACTGTTTCACAAATGATAATTTAAACAATGCTGATTCAATCAGTAAAAAATTTACTGGTTTATCATAAGAGAGTGGTATTTGCAATTCGTGACTCCCCAGAAATATTTAATTTAATTTTTTCATCAAATGGATGTATCCTTTTGTCTGGTATGATATTTGTAGCAAAAGAGGCCTATCAATCTCGTCGGAGTCGAAGTAGAGCGCCTGCCAAGGAATTTCGACGAAGCATTCGATATCAAATCATTTGCATATCCTTTATGAAAATTCTATAGTTTATAGGGACATTCGTATGTATTATCATATTAGCATATTCCAGAAAAGACAGCAATCTCAATATTGGATAGCATGCTCCACTATATCGGCTTGTTTACTACCCCTCGCGCCATACCCTCTCGATATAGGGGTGCGCGTACACGTGTTTTTCTTTTGTGTCGTAAACGCGTCGTTTTTTCCTCCTATCAAGATTTTACGATACTTTCTAATCTCCATATCGTTTTATAAATATCCTCTATTTACATCTGATAAGTCCAAAAACCACATTCGGAAAAATGGGATTAGAACTCAAAGAAACTTAGGGGCGATACGTTCCCAATTTTAGAGGTAGTGGGTGGATTCAGTGGAAGTAAGGTTACGAACTTTAAAACTGTTTATAACGGTTTCTAATCAAAAATTTTAACAAATTTTGCCAATTTTGTGAAATATTGCGAAGGTACAGCTCAATAATGACTTAATAAGTTTTAAAATAGCCTTCATGTTTTAGACTATACACTTTCATCTATTTGGCACTTTTATCATTTTTTGAAGAATTCTTTTTTTTTGTTTTCCAGGAACTTCCTTTTTTCTCGTTTTTTCACATGAATGTGAAATAAATCTAAGAAAAGAAGAAAATCCAAAGCTTATTGGAAGAAATCAAATTCTTTTTATATTAAAATTCCCTGTTATATTTATAGTTCGGAAATTATTTTATATAGAATAGTCTCATATTAAATTATTGGTTCAAAATTTATTTTTTATGTGGTAGAAAAACTGGTAATTGGTTGAAAATTTAATTATTTTGTTGAACATTCGCCTGTTTGGTTCAAAAATTATCCTTTTGTTTAAAAATTCATATTTTCTAATTGAAAGTTGATTCTTTTATTTGAAAAATCTTCTATAATATTTTTGTTTCAAAACTTATTTTTTCTGGTACGAAATGTCCACTATTTGGTTATAAATTTAATCGCTTTGTTAAAAATTTAAATATTTTTGTAATAAGTAATGATTTTAGATAAAAATTCAACTGCTTTATTGAACATTCGTCTTTTTAGATAACAAAATATTTTTTTTTTTTTGATAAAATATTCATCTTTTGGTAAAAGAGTCATATTTTCTGTTCAAAAGTTATTTCCTATTATATCTTTGGTACAAAATTCATCTCTTTTACTTAAAAGTTCTATTATTTAAAAATTTTTTGATTATTTTCTTGAAAGTTTAACTATTTTGTTAAAAAGTAATATATTTCTGTTGAAAATTAAACTGCTTTGTTGAAAATTCGTTCTTTTGTACTAAAAACTCATCTTTTATAGTAGAAACTAAATTCTTTTTGACTGAAAAACCTATTCGTATAATAATAAATTATAATAATAATAATAAATAATAAATAAAATTATACCAATAATTTTTTATGTTAAAATATAATATTTTAATTTTTTTACTAAAAATTAAAATATTCTATTTTATCATAAAAAATTATCAAAATTCAAATTTCAATTATTCTAAATTCAAAATATCAAGCATTCAAAATTCAATTTTTTTTAGAATTTATAGTTTTTGGTACAGTAGCAGTCTCATTAGTTAAAGGATTATGATTTTTTTTAAATTAGTTTCTTTTGTTGTCCTTTTCTGTTGTTGAAAATTTACGCTTTTTTACACTGGATATATAACTTTTCTATTTTTTGTAAAAAATTAATATTTTTCGTTATTGAAGGTTTATGTCATAAGTTTAAAATATATTTAAATATTATTATATATTATAATATTATTTAAATATATTTCTCATTTTTGGAAATTTATCTTTTTTTCAAAAAAATTTATCTTTTTGGATGCAAATTCACGAGTAATAATATAATTATTTCATTGGAAATTTAGTTTAATTGACTAAAAATTATTAAATTTAAATGTTCTATTTTTTGTTAAAAAATTAAACAATTTGTTAAAATATTCTTTTTCTTGTTGAAAATTTTTATCTTTTCTTAACAGTTTATCTTTTTATTCAGGTAAAAATTTAACTATTCCATTTTCTGTAGAAATTTGATATGTTTTAAAGAAATCTAAACTTTCTTGATTGGAAATGCATCTTCTCCACAAAAAATTAATTATTAAACCGAAAAATTAACTATTTTATTTGTGGTTAAAAATTCATGTATTTTTTTTTTAAATTTGTATTTTTTTATTGAAAATCCATTTTAAAACATTAACTATTTGGTTTAAAAATCTAACTATCTGGTTAAGAATTTATTTTTTTGGTTAATGATGAATCATTTTAGTTCAAATTAATTTCCTTGGTTAAAAACTAAAGTATTGTATTAAAAATTTATTTGATAGCGTTATAAGTCTATTTTTTACTAAAAATGTAACTACTTTGGTTAAAAATTAGTTTTCAGTTTGAATGGTAAATGAATTTGCTTAAAATTTGGTATTTTTTTATCGAAAATTCATTGTTCGGGTTAAAGTTTTCAATAATTTTTTAAGACTTAATTATACTCCTTAATGATTCAGCATTTTAGATAAAAATTCACTTTTGTACCTTAAAATTAAACTATTCAATTTTTCATGGAAAGCTCATATTTTTTAATAAAAATTTTATCTTATTGCTTGAGAAATCATCTGTTTGGTTAAAAACTCATTCAATTTGGTTAAAAATTTTTTTCTTTTTGACTAAAAATGTAAGTATTTTGTTGAAAATTGCTTTTTTTATGTACAAAATTTATTTTTCTGGTGGCCATATGATCTATTCTATATTTGTTAAAAATTTCAGTCTTTTTTAATTTACCTTCTTTGGATAAAAAGTTAACTATTTGATTAAAAAAAGCTCTCCAAATTAATTTCTTTTTACTTTAAGGTAACAATTCCATTTCCGCTTGAAAATGTATCTTTTTAGTTAAAATCTTATATATTTTGTAGGAAACTCATCTTTTTTAGATAAAAATGATAATATTTTAGTAAAAAATTAAACTTTTTAGTTAAGTATTCATACATCTGTGTTAAAAACTTAACTTCTGTGCAGCCAATTTATCTTCTCGGCTTGAAAATTCAACATATTGGATCAGATTTTCTTTACTTCTTGACTCAAAATTTTTTTTGCTGATTTTAACTTTTTTATTTGAAATTACAATATTTTTGGTATATACATTTTGACTATTACACTACTTGTTGAGCATTTATTGATTTTTTTGAGGTTTCATCTCTTTGGTTGAAAATTTAACTATTTTGTTGAAAACTCATGTATTTTACGTAGGTCTGACGTAATCTGTGGATTATCCCTTAAAAATGCTGTATAACTGTTATTACTAAAAGCCTTTAGGATAAAACTTGAAGCCGCATTTTTTATGAAATAATATAATTGTTATCCTAAGTGTTAATTTGTTTTCACAACTGATATAAAAATTTATAGCTTTCAGGGAAAACAAGAAATCCTTCAGAAAGAATTCAGGGAATTTCAAAATTGCGAGTTTGTAGCCACGTCGTTGTTTCAAAAGACGACAATTGCAATTTTTTATTTTTGTAAGGAAAAGCAAGTAAATCTGATAGGTTTCTTTTTGCAATCTGTCTTCAGCTAACCGCATCGGAGTTTAGGCAATTTGCCCCTTGACCGAGAAAAATAGCGATCGGCTCAGGGAATACGTTTATGGCCGTTCCGGGACGAGTAATTCTATTACCGAAGGATTTTTTTTGCTTTATTCCATATCGAGAAATGGCCAATCCGTCAGGAAAATTTTTTCATTTGCCTTTTTTAATAAGCTCAAGTCAATTTCTAAAGCATTTAATTTTTAGAAAAGTTAAAGGGCCGTACATGAACTCCGTTAACAATTTTTGGAAATTTTACCCTCCTCCCCAGGTGAAATAAAATTTTTAACTAAAGAGTTGTATTATTAATTAAATAGTAGAATCTTTAAGCAAGAGAGACCAGCTTTTCACAAAATAATTCAATTAAAAAAAGGAATTTTCAGAAGGATGAGTTTTTTACGATAAAATATAAATTCTCAATCTGAAAGTTTTTTTTAGAAAACTTTGGAATTTCGAACACAAAATACGACCTTAATTTAATTTTTTTTCAAAACAACAAACAGGTAAGTATTTATCTTAAATAAATGTATTTTCAACTCGAATTTCAAATAATAATGAAAAAATACTTTTCAATAAAGCAAAAGAATATACTCTTCAAAGAATTAAATTCCATGACGAGAAAATTAATTTAAAAAAAGTGTTAATCTTAACTAAATATATGAATGTTTAAAAAGTGAAATAATTTTCTGCCCAAAAAGACGAATTTGAAGGAAAATAGATACATTTTCAACAAAAGAAACTAATTTTTAACAAAAAACATGAATCTTCAACTAATGAGACTGCTATTGTACCAAAAACTATGAATTCTTAAAAAAATAATTGAATTTGGAATGATTGATATTTTGAATTTAGACTAATTGAAATTTGAATTTTGATAATTTTTTATGTTAAAATAGAATATTTTAATTTTTAGCACAAAAAAGTCGCCATGAGGATTAAAAGCTATTAAAAAATGCAGGAAATTTTAATCAAATAGTTTATTTTTTATCTGAACAGGATAAATGGATTAGTTAAATTTTGCAATAAATTTTTTTTCTAAAGCAAATAATTTCAAACTAAATAGTTCAATTTTAAACATAAAAAGGGTTTTCAACTGTAATAATAAAAAATTAGTTAAATGAATTTTTAACAAATTAGTTCCAATTTAAAATAAGTAGTTGAATTTGAAACCAAAAAAGATAAATTCCCTAACTACTCAATATCATTTTGAACCCAACCAGTGTATTTAATTTTTACAAAAAAAAACAATGTCTACCCAAATAAATTAACTTTTAACACAAAAAGATCAACTAAAAACAAAGCAGTTACATTTTTAACCAAAAAGAATTAGTTTATAACAAAATTGTAGAATTTTCAAAAAAGTAAAAACAATTAGGTTCAGCTGAAGATTCCAAAAACTTTGCTAACTCTTCCTACTTTTTCTTCTAGTTTCCAAAAGTGTAGCTTCCCTGATTCAAAAAAGAGTTTCTAAACATGAAAAAAGGGTACTAACCATCATAAAAAATTTAATTTCTTTAATGTAGAAAGAGAAGACCTTTTGTATGTAAGAAATCAGATCCGGAAATATTGTATACAGGGTGTTCAAAAAGTCTCGATACACCTAAATATCTCTCCAGATAAGTATTTTTTCAAAAAGGTCAAGGTCATTCTTGAAATAAATTTTAACGAGGAATCCAGTGGTGACCTTGAATTTGACCTTGAACTTGATCTTGATTGGACCCGACCCATACCTAAATCAAGCCTAAAAACCATCAGTTTACGTTCAAAGTCTTCCTTGACCCATGACCTGAGAACATGTTTGGACGTAAAATTTCCCGCTCTTTCGGTTGCCGTTGTCAAAAATAGGGGTTTCCATTTAAAAAAACAACATTAACCTTGAAATAACGTTGAAGATCTAGTTCAAGGTCAAATTGAAGGTCACCACTGGATTCCAAATTAAAAGTTACTTTAAGAATGACCTTGATATTTTTGCTAAAATATTTACCTGGAGAGATATTTAGGTGTATCGAGACTTTTTGAACACCCTGTAGAATGCTTATTGCAAGGAAGATTGCTTTTTTCTATAACCGTGGCAAGTGGTGTGCAGGTAAAGGTGAACGATATTTTCTCGAAGATTGTTTCCTCTCGTCAGGTAGCCGCATACGTCACGGAGATTCCCTGGAGGAGGCGAGGGCCTCTTCTCTCCGAATAGTGGAATATACCCAGCATAGATCACAACTCGCGAAGGCCATGGGAGTCCCATGGCGAATCGTGGCGAATCAACTTCCGTCATTGCCCGCCATCCCGATCGTAATGCTCGACATTTCTCTCCGGTCTCCGAAGGACCAAGGATTTACGCCCTGGACAGATACCAAACCATCCAGATATAAGCGAATATTCCATCGACCTCTTCACTTCCTAAATTCATACCACCTTTTTCTTTTACAGCTATATTTTGTTTAAAAAAAAAATCTTTGCACTTCACTCGACTGGGAATCGAACCACAGAACTTACACTACCGTCAGCACCATTAAAAATAACTGCTCGCTTTGAACCACGATAACTCAGCAAAAAACGATGACAGGGCATTCTTTAAAAAAACAGTTGGAAAGCCTATGAAATTCCACGTCTAGTGATGTCAAGCAGATTTTTTTTTGATCTTCTGAGGAGAATACAGCACGTGATAAGTTTTAAAAAAAGTCTAGATTTTCTAAAATTTTGTACTTTGACTTCAACTTTTAGCATGACCAAGGAAAATTGTTGCAAAAATCTGAAAATTATAGGACATAGAGCCTGAAATTTTCTCTTTAATTTAAGCTAAAGAAACTTAAAAAATCTTAGTGTCACTTTTAACTAGATGTAAAATAAATTTAAAAAATTGAAATATTACATTTTTCTAAAAAAGATCGCCTCATTTCAAAAATGTTGTTTAGTATTTTCTGTTATTTAATGAGTTATTATGATCAATACTTTTATTTCTACTTACACAGATTGTTGAATGACATCGCCACTGATTGATAGCAACTTTCTCTGATGATAATACAGATTCCTTTAAATTACTTTTTTTGCAACTCTTACCTCCTTACTCTTTATATTAACAGACTTCTTCCTGCAACTTCTTATACCCTTTCTCGAATTACTTTTTTTTATTGCAAAAAGTTCTATTTTCCTCTAATATTCTTCATCCTGAGCTTCTTAGATAATATCTTATCTTCCTAATCTCTCTTTATTTTTAGTTTCTAATATGCATCATTTCCTTTAAAAAAAATTTAATTTTCTTACCCCTATTTATAGGCAAATCTTATCAACTTGCCCCTACATTATTGTCCGATTCTCCTCTAATTAGAGACATATTCTCCTTACTACTTTTCTTAACTTTACCTTCCTTACTGGTCAATTGTCTCTTGCCGATTTTTTTCTGATCTTTTTATACTAAAACAGCATTTGCTATTCCCATTGCATCCAGGAAATTTTACCCTTCTCTTCAATTTTTAATCTTTCTCGTTTTTAGTAAACTTTATTCTGTCTTTGTTCATTTTTATACACAGTACTTCTTAACATTTGCCTTCCCTTGTTATATAATTCTCTTTCAAAAATATGCTACATTTTCGTCTAACTTTCCTTGAAATTCTTTTTATACCCTACTGTTGTACTTTCCTCTTGTTTTTTTATCCTTTATTATTTTATTTTAACTTTAACGTTCTTTTACATTATACTTTTCCCACCTTTTGCCTTTTTTCGTGACTAATTTTCATTTTAATGCAGGTTAACAAAATTAAATTTTGTTTGAAAAAAGATCTACTCTTTTCGACCTACTCGGAATCATCTATTCTACAAGCACATTTTTTCTGTTCCTATTGCAAATATTTTCTTTAATATTCCTCAATGCTGCCTATAATCGTCACCTACTATTTCAATCTTGGACTATTCTCTTCTATTTTTTTATCTAATTTTTAATCTTCAACTTTTCCGTTAAACTATTACCTTTCCTTTCAGCTTTTTATACACACTCTTGAAGTTTTCTACCTTCTTATCCAATTTTCTTTCTACGAGAGTCTCCATTTCCGTTAACCTTTCCTTTACCCTATTCATGTACTCTACTATTGTAGTTTCCTCTTCTTTGTGTATCATTTATTCCTTTTCCCCGATTTTAGTATTTGTCTCCTTATATTTTTTTATCTTTCTTATTCATTTTTCCTTTCTCTTTTCATACTACAAATACATTTTCTTCTGCTCCTATTTCAAAGTCTATATATTATTTTCCTTAATTCTCCCTTTTATAGACACTTCCTTTTTTAATCTTAAGGGTTCCTATCATAATTTTCCTTCAGCCTCTTTTTATAATCTATTATTTTACTGCTCTCTCCTTTTCTTATAATTATTTCGGATTTAATCCTTCTTCTCCTTATTACTTTTTAAAAACTTTTTCCTTATTTCATAGCGAATGTTTTTTTGAATTTTTATCTTTATTTCCAATTTTCTTCCCCTCGGTTTAACTTATAACTTTTCTTTTTCTATTTTGTACAATTTGAACAATAATATAAATTTTCTTTACACCCTCAGGGTGGCTACTAAACCAAGAAACCGGAAAAACCGGGAAATGCCTGAGAATTTTATTAGACCGGGGAAGACCAGGAAATGACAGAGAAATTTATTTTTTGACCGAAAATTTAATAAATTTTTAGGCTAAAATATTTTTTTAAGGTTTTTATTTTAAGTTTCCTTTTTAAATAATTAGTTACATTTGGTGAACGTGTCAGTTACGATATCACTTAGCTTAAAATGCGTAATTGGAATTTTTTTTATTAAAAACATTTTTGGTTGATTAACTGTAAATATATAAGATGATTCAAACTCAGTTTAAAATTTAAGCATTTCCAAATTTAATCTTGAACAATTAAACCATTTTAAATAGAAAGTCTTAGCAGTGAAACAAATGTGGATGCCCGATTGAAATTTTAGAAAATATTTTCACTTTAAAAATAACTTGAAAATAATATACTCATAATTATTATTGATTGATTTATTTATTAATTAATCAATTTATGATTACTAATTGATTACTATTTTCTAAATTATTAAATTTTAGACATTGCTTTGATCTAAAATTTAATTTAATAATATTTAACTACATAATACATAGAAACATTTTACTGTTTATTTAAAATCCGTGATTAGAAAACAAATATTTAAAACTAAAAAAAAACGTCGAACGTTTCAATTTTAATTGTACGATTTGAAAATCGTAATTTGTAATAAATAATAATTTTAATAATAATAATAATATAAAATTAAATAATAAAAAAATAATAAAATAATAAATAGTAAAATAATAATTTGTAAATAAAATTTGTAAATAAA
>JAAAKG020136749.1:0-13099 GCA_010014905.2 Druon quercuslanigerum
GAACTGAAATCTTGTAACGCACAATAAAACTCAAACCTGAATTATGTACAAGGAGCACATAACCTACAAATTATCAAGTGGCAAAATTATGTACTCTTGGACGAACAAGAGTAACTAGTGACATTTGCCGTAGAGGATTATTTGCTGAGCAGGTATACCAAAAAATAGTCTCAATGGCAAATTTCACTTACTAAGTCTTTCGGATAGACTGCAATGTAATAGTTCTTTTTCTTTTCGTACACTTTACCCCGAAGTACTACCTCTAAAAATCATCGGTATACCAATTTTTGTTTTGATTTGACGGGGATATTGAAACGATTCAGACGCATATAGTGGTACAAATAGGAGAGGGTACTCAAGTTATACTATCATTGTTATAAAAAAATGGTTTCTGTTGTGCCATTCTTTCAAAGAAAACTTAACCTAAGCACAACATTTTTGAATTTCGTTTAAAATTGAACAATTTTCAAATTAGAAGTAAAATTATTTGCAACATAACTTGCAACATAACTTTAAAAAATTTCAAATTATGGAAAATTGTAGAAAACGCTCTTTGAACTAATAATTTGGTTATAAAAAATTATTTTGTTCATAATATAATATTTGAACATCCTTAATTTATGTTTCTGTATGAAACTTAGGCGATCTCAATAATTTTCCTGATATTGACGAGCACCGGGAACGTCAAATATAAAAAAAATTGGCCATTTTTTTCGTCATATTTGTTAATTTATACAAATTTATAAAAATAATTGAAAGCCTAATTTACAAATCAGACTGGACAACTCTTTTAGGCATCTTATCAGCTTTTCTTTCAAACTTTTTTTGTCCAAATCGGTTAATATATACACAAATAGCTTTTGCAGTAAATTGTTGATTCACATGCCTTAACGTTACATAGATCTGAAAATGCCTGAATTTGCATAAAATTTAAATATTCAAGTATGTTCTCCATATAAAATGGCATCAATATGTTTTTTGGTACATCTTCAGATTACCGTTTATTTCTTGCACAAACCTAAGCGTTATGCCATGAACACCCGAAAAGAATACAAGAGTCGCCTAGAGGATGAGACTTCAAAAATGCCGAAGACAACTAGATGGAGAATGATGAAGCGACGTAAATGTGAGAATGAAGAGGACGTTCTCGAGCAAAGTATTTTAAGTGGATAATACTATTATTGAATGTCACATAAAATTAATAATGCATTTGTACTTACTTAATACTTAGGTCGGAAACTGTGCCAGAGTACGTAACAAAAAAATTATAAATGTTTTGTAAAAATCAAAATAAACACACGCGTGGTGTCGTGTGTCAGAAGCCAGGCGCTAGCTTCTCTTCACGGACTCAAAGGATCCCCTCAGTTATTCTTTTCACTTCTAAAAATGTGTATGACTATTTTATACCGAGTTCAAGATTTCACTGTATCGAAGAAAAAAATTCTAGAAATATATCATTAAGTCACGATAATAATGCAGAAATTGTCTTTACAATTAACCCAAAAACAATTTAAAAAAATCATATTTCTGAACTTATTGATATTTTCCGGAAACTTTAAAGTTTGACGTTTTTCAAATAACTTTAAATAAAATTAACACATACTGCCTTTCATTTATGCCCATAAAATTGATACTTTTATCACCTACCATGCAAAACTTTGAAAGAAAATCTTCAGTTTAGTATTATAAAATCTAGCGTGCTGGAAACTTTTGAACGGCATTACATATAAGAGAAAATATATTCATATGCTCCTACATATACATGAGTTATTCTTTACTTCATGTAAGATTTCAATTTCATTTAAAATGGTATATCTATTTATCTATGGTATATCTTTGTGTATTACCTGATAGACGAAAATGGCACATATATCATAGATTCTATGGTTCATTGTATTTTTGTAGAAAGAATTACGAAATAAAACTCAAAAAGATCAAGACTGGTATGCTCCTGCTATACTGGTATACTCAGGTATTTTAATTCGCAGAATATAAATCTTTGGTCAAATTTTGGAAATGCAAAATGGCTGATCTAATATGGCGACTCAAAATTAAAAAATCGTATCTGTGGTTGAAGTTACAGCAGCTAATATAACGGTTGGAAGCAACCCTATTTCCAAAATTGTTTATTGTTTACATTACATCAGTTCATATGAATTCCTAACTTTTGTTAGGGATTCGTATTCTACGACCCCAAAAACCCGTAAAACTAAGGTTTCACGGAAATGTTACAAATGTTCGGATTTATTATAATTTTGAAGCTGCCATATCGGATCAGCTATTTCAAATTGTTGATCACGGATTCGTATCCTGTGACCCCAAAAACCCGTTAATAATCGACGGCTCCACTGTACAGTGCTCCGGTTCGGGTTCTGTCCGTATACCGCTCCAACTCCCGTTCCTTCAGTATACAGCTCTAAGTCACTCTTAGTAAACTTTTCAGGAGAGATGAGTAAAGTTTAGAAAGTATCCAATATTCAGGTGTTAACAGTATTCTTCTATCTCTCTTTACGTAGTTCCAGAACTCAGAGATCTTATTTATAATTACCCTTTTAATTTTATTTTTTACTTCTAATATGAATTTCTCGACCTTTTCGGCTCATAAAATTAATTATGAGTTTTCTTTTGATAGATCGATTTTTAATTTGTCCTGCTCAGGAAATTAGTACCGAGTACACACGTCGGTTCTAATCCAGCTAGGGCGGCAAACCTGAAACGAATCAATTGATTATTGATAACAATCCCAAAAGACATTCTATCAACAAATTCTGGTTCCCAATTTCCGTTGAATTGTATTTCACTTTTTGCTACCTTTAATCCCTTGATTTTAAAATAGTATTTCATTAAAAATCCCCTGGTTACATAATTATCCCTGAGTTCTGGGCCCACAGTGACTCTCAACCGAAACACTTTTATTTTTCTCTTTTCTCTATGCAAGTTTATATCACTGTATATTTTAGGAGAGGTAAGCCCACAGAAGCGAGAGTCGATTTTCGGATCTAAATATTCCAAACTATTTTGAATCGCCTAAGCTTCCATGTTTTATCCTTTTATTTGTATTTTATTTCGCAAACTAAGATAAACTAATTATTTATTTTTCCCCTTTTCCTTTTAAAAGAAGACTGAGACTCCCCCTTTTTAAAAGATTTTAGATAAGATAGACGTCATTTTATGCAAATTATGTGCAATACCTGCATAGAATTCAGTTTATCTTTCCTACCAATTTAATTTACCTTATCGTGTAACAAAGCTTGAGCTTACTATTACTCATTTGTTACACCCCTTTTTATTTTTAAATTTCTCAAAATCTAATCTTTATTCAGTTTATTATTTTGACACACAAAAGCTCATGAAACAATTCTGGGAATTTCTTTTTGCATCCTAAGATCATGGTTCTGTGGTCAAAATTATTTAGCATCCATGTCATCTCAACTCATTCTCACAATCTTTGCCTTACTGCATGAGTTCTTGTAGAAAAACAAAATTCGATTCAAGCCGTTTTTTCACTCGGATAGTTTGAGGTTTTTACACTGGCATCCTTAGGTCCCCATAAGAATGGGTTGCTTAAGGATGAGCGGGTAGCCCTCCAGTATTACCTCACCCTATCAAAGCGAACGAATTGTTGAGAATATGGGAAACCGAATAAAGTATTTCTTTTATCAAACAATTAAATTACCTTTTTTTATTTTTAACCCTTACTGCTGAGTCTTCCTTACCTGCGTTCTAGTACAAATTGTGCACCGTTGCATCAAAGATTCGATTGGACATGCGTCAAAAAAGTCTAATGATTTTTTGCTTTCTTCCATTTTTATTAGAATAAAAAAAACATCTAAATTATCAGCACTTTGCAAGTAGGAGAAACGTCAGACCTGACTTCATCGGCATTAACCACGAATTTACAGAACAAAGCATGGACACGTGGTAAATATAACCCACAAGAAAGCCAACATATGTATCAATCATGTTTCAAAAAATGTTCTAGCAGGGTTGTAAAAATATAACCGGTTTTAGAAATATTATAGCTTTATTTTATTGCACACACTGAAAAAAACGATTAGTTGCAACAACTAATAAAATTGTTGGAACAAATATTTTAGGTAAAAAATAATGTTATTGCTATTTAATTAGCTGTGAGAACAATTTTTGTTAGCTGAGGCACGAGTAGTTGTCGTTACCATCTAATTAGGTAAAGTAACTATTTTAGTTTTGTCAAAACCACTATCTGTATGTAGTTTGACTTACTAATCCAGTTAGTTATATCTACTAATTAGGGTATGACTATTTTACTTTTCTTACAGGGATTTATTAGAATAGCTGTCACTTTATACTATAGAAAGATAAATTTGAAAACCCCCCAGTTGCTGACAGCTCTTTTTGGGATTTTTTAGGAAGGCTGATGTCATTTCAGCTGATAAAACGATACAAAAAAATAGATTTCAATGCTCACTGGCATTTTTCTAATTGTAGATGCACTCTGTAGGTTAGGATTTCTAGTAAAACTGACAAATCGTTCGATCTTACAATTTCTCATATATATAAATACCTACGGATGCTTCGATATAATCCTCGAGGCTGAAAGTTTCCAGTACTTTCTCATTCTTCCATCATTTATATAAAAAATACTTAACTGTAATCCAATGAGATATCATGTGAACAGCACGCTATGTTGTTACCATTGTCGCATTATCAGTCGTACCAACCATGACAAAAAATCAAATAGTTAGGCCTCCTAATTTTATTTGTTAGACAAATCAATCAGTTTTTTTTTAACAGGAGAGGAAACCTTGCATAGGCACCCAGACCAGCAATCGTCTATCTCAGCAGTTAAACCACTCAGATAGACGATTCTTGGTATGGGTAGTGTCAGATTCTTACTGACTAAAACCCCCCCTTCCGCCAACCCATGTTCCCGGAATCCGCTTTCGCATTACTTCAGGAACATGGACTTCGAACTTTTTGGCAGTTGGAAATGCCTCCAAAGGTACGCGTCGTCCTCGGCAGAAGAGACAGATGTCTCTACTAGGGCTCGCGGGCCTTCGACCCCATTGGGAAATCTCTTGTCATGTCCACTTGGATTTCGTCGTTTGCAGTTATTTGAACCTCCGGCTAGGGGTACACGCCCTCCTCGGCAGAAGAGGCTAATGCCTCCTCTAGGGCTCGCCGGCCTTCGACCCTGATTGGAGATCACTAGTCCTGCAAAAATAAAACAATTATTGCTTGTTAAAAAATTTACTGCATAACCACCATTGCTGATCAATGCGCAGCATCTCTTGTTCCTCTTTTTTTTTTCTCGAAGAACCGCTTCAACGTACGATGCCACAGCATCCCAGGTTTTTTGAGAGCTCAGCATCAACGATACTGTATTCTCTGGTGATAGCACTACAGCGAGGAGAAACTCCAGTGAATGCTTCTTATTCACCCACCTGCTACATTCATAGAACGTGTGTTCTGCACTGTCAACCTCCTCGGGACAGTAGTCGCATGATTCCCTCTCCATTCTATTTTGCTTATGAAGATAATGGTTAAAGTGCCCATGTCCAGTGAGGAATTGAGTGAGGTGGAAGTTCACCTCACCATGTTCCCTCCCAAACCACGGGGACACCGAGCCTATAAGTCGTGCAGTCCATCTACTCCTACTGTCTGTGCTCCAGTGTTCCTGCCATTTCGCTAGTGTACGGGCTCTCTCCTAAGCTCTGATATTGGATCGATCTTTTTCCATTTGGCTGCGCTCGTAGATGAACTTCCTTTCCTTGTCTAGAAGAAAAATCGGAATTACTCCCGCCACAACCATTATTGCCGGCGCTGACACGATGCGATACGCACTAGATATTCGCATAGCACAGCGTCGCTGGACGGAGACTATTTTATTACGATATTTTTTTACCACCAAGGCATGAGCCCATACCTCTGCACCGTAGAGGAGAATTGAGTCAGCCACACTCATCAAAATCTTCCTCTTGCCGGCTCTAGGACCCCTGAGATTAGGCATCAACCTAGAAAGCTTAGCTACTGTTACGCTTGCTTTATCTGATGCATTCTGGATCTGTGACCAGTGAGTGAGCTTCTTATCGACAGTTTCACCTAAATAATCAATAAGTGGTGGAGTAACTACTATTCACGTTTCTCAGTGTAAATATTGAAAAATGTAACACAGCGAAGGTATTCTGTAATGATTATATTTTTAGCGTTATCTAATTACAATCTTCCTTGTAACCTCTACGTAACGAAGGGCAAATGGCCGTAACTGCTGCAAGTAACGTGGAAGTGACGGTAACGCTTCGCCTCTTGTTATGCATGTAATTCTTAGTTCTTCATTCATGATTTTCAAATTATATTGATAAGTATAGAGTGCCCAATTCTATTTTTGAACCGTAGAATTTCAATTACTGTTACGCAGTTTTAGTATGAAAGTTTTGTCACTTCGCAAATATAATTTAAAATTGGTCTATTTTTACATCAAGTCTGAAATCATTCAATTTCCAACGCTAAATATTTTCAATATTCTTTAACATTAAATGTTACAAATTTATACTTCTTTCAATTATACCATTTATGTACAATCATTCTCGTAAATTTATATTAGCACCGAAAATGACATCGAGGAGTATGACTTGGCGGATGAAGATGACGATTCTTTCGATTGGCAACAAATAATTTTTGGGCAACCCGTCACAAATGAAGAAGAAGATTTCTTTATACCAGAATATTCAAAAGAAATCAGACATGAAGAAAAAAAAAATTCGTGTTTGTCACAAAGCTTGGAATCAGCTGGTTTTTCCGAAATCCTGAATAAGTCTGTTGTCGCGAGCGAAGAGGAAATATTATTGATGGTGGTGAAGTACAGTTTAAGATTTTCCCTATCTCATAAAGCAGTAAGTAAAGATATTTAGCCGATAAAATGTTCTTTTCGCAAGACATAGCAACGTATCACTCTATCAGTCCCGATTGCGGCGAATACGTAGGTAAATATACAGATAAAGATATTTCTAAAACATGTCCCGACTGCACAGCTGAAATTGATTTAAGAGACAGTGGGTACGTAATATTTTACGTTACTTAATCTATAGCGAATGAAATTAAGAACTTACTTGCAGCTAATGACGAATATTATGATCATATTGTCAGCGACAGAAAATACGAAAGCGGCATATACCGAGATATTTACGACGGAAAAGAATATCGTAAATTTGTAGCAGGCCTTGATCCACAACACAAAAATTGTTACGTGACGTTAACCTTTAATGCTAATGGGGCACCCGTATTGTATTTGCGTTGTGGTTTGGTAGAAATAAACCAGATATGTGTGTTTTTCTTAATCCGTTCGTGCATGAAGTAAATCAGTTAACAAACTCTGGCATCAGTTGTACTATTCGCGGCGAAAATCGAAACATTAAACCGTATGCATTGTGCTGTTGTGTTAATACAGTTGCTCGTGCGCCAATGCAAGGAATACTACAGTTTAATGCTTACTCAGGCTGCATCGAGACAGTTTATTATGTTTTTTTTTTTAAACAAAAAAAAATTAATTTTAAATTCATGAAAACGATTAATTAAAAACCAAAACGTTTGAAGTTTTATCAAAATAGTTGAATCCTCTATCTAATAGTTGAACTTTCATTGAAGATGAAATTAATACTAAAACAGATAAATTGTTAATAAAAATCGAAAAATTTCTTCTTAAAGGGGGATTTTTATCCAGAAAAGATTTCATTTCATTTTTAAGGACCCAAAATTTTAATTTTAAACAAAAAGTAAAATTTCTACAAAATAATTGAATTTTAAACATAAGAGTAGAATTTTCAACCATGCAGTGGCATTTTTATCCAAGAAAAGTGTAACTTCTGCTAAAATAGGTGAATTTTAAAATCAAGAAGACTATTTTTCCAAAGTCAGTTAACTTTTCAACCGCACATTTGTATTTTTATTAAGAAAGATGCCACTTGTTTTAAAGCAGATGCCTTAAAAAAATTTACACAAAAAAATATGACTTTCCATCAAGACTGTTGCATTTTCAAGGTTGCAAGGTTGCAGAAAAATTTTAAGAAAAAATGGTGAATTCTTGAAGGACCCTTTCACCCCCTCCGTGACAAATCGTAACAAAATGGCTTCGCCCTCTCTTGAGGTGTTACTTAATTTTAGTATACCAACAAACCTGTTCAACCAAAAATGATCTACAAATTTGTTGCAAACTTTTTTTATAGAAATATACTAGGTAGTAGTTGTATAAAGTTATGTTTTCTCTTGATGTTAAGTTTGAAAATGAAATTCCTATTTTCACCCCTCCTATGCCCAGCCCCATACGCCTAAGACCTGTCCGGAACCTAAAAGTATACGTGTGATAATTTTGGTGCCAGTTGTCAAAAATGCTGGATTTTCATAAGCATCATATGTTTTAGGCCACTTGATTTTATATATTTCAAAAAACGGTGCCCCCATTCCATCATCGTTTAATATTCCTACATATATTATCACACATATTATTTGGATTTTCGGACAGGTATTAAGAGTGTGGGGCAAGGCATAGGAGAGGTAAATCCTGTCCGCTAATACAAGTAATATGTGTGAAAAATTGTATGCCGATTAATCATAAACTGCGGCTGTGCTGCCCTATCTTCACCTCTCCTATGCTCCCATACTCTTAAGACCTGTCAGGGAGCCCAAAGAGTATGTGTGCAAAATTCGGTGCCGACTGTTAAAAAATGTACATTTTCGTAAGCTTCATAATTTTATATATTTCGAAAACTGTGCCCCCCAATCCATTATACACCAATAATATCAAGACCTGTCCGGAAGCCACTACGAATTTGCACAAGTATCATATGTTTCAGGCCACTTGATTTTATATATTTCAAAAAACTGTGCCCCCCATTCCGTCATCCCCCAATATTTTCTTATAATCACTTCACGCTAGGATGCATATTTACAGTTTAAATCGTAAAAAATAGCATTGAAAATAAACCGATTGAATTCACAAGCGCCAAATTACATTTTTCGATTCTTTGAAGGTGGCAGTTAGCCCGCTGGCTGATTACAAATCCACTTACAATAAACACACACAGGGCATTTCAATTTTGTCTACTTTTTCCTCCATTACACAACGTATTTTGTAAAATTTAGGGTCATCAACATCAAATAGTGGCCCTTTGAAAATCCGATGGTTCGCGAGAATTCTTCTATGATGTTAGAATTGTTTTCGCAAAATTCATATTTATCGTGAAAATAATAATTTCCTGAACAAAAAATGTGATTTTTTAACATTTTATTAATGTGAGGATCCTGAAAACTCCCGGATATTCGACAGTTTTCTTTCGCTCGCAAATCTTTCGGAAATAATATATATTGAATCAGTGCCGTACTTATTAAAAAAATAATTCAAAGTCGGATTAAACCAACACCCTAAGCTGATGTTTCTTGATATTAAACTTCTTCAAATTTCCAACTTTTCTAGGCAAGTAATATATCATTGGAATCGAAAAAATTGGTAGCTGCTAATTAAGCTATTCTTAAAACGCTAGTTGAAAAATTAAAAGTTTTTAAATTTTCTTACTTTGACATGCCTGTGGTCAAAATACCCTCGCTGGAGTAAACTCACTCGCACTGAGGTCCATGGATAGACCGAAAAGTAGTAGAAAAAATTAAGCCGGGTCGAGCCTGCCCATACCTGAAAAGCGAGCAAAAAGTTTTCCGACCACAGATCTGGACTAGAGTGTAGTTAATATTCTCCAGATTGTGTTCCACAAAAATATTCGTACCTCTAAATTTTGTGCGATTCATGTAGATCAGATCTTTCACGACTTCTAAAGAATGAGACAGTAGAACTGGTCTTTTTTGTCAACTTTGTACTGTCCGAGGCACCTGGTGCCATCAAATCCTTTGGGTGGGGGGGGGGAGCATTGCACTTTTGAGTAATTTAAAATTTTGTTATTGCATTTTATATAACATATTTCGTCCTGAGAGATTCTGCGACTTCAAGTGTAGAGCCTGCCTGATTTGAAATGGATTTGGTCCAATCTATTTTCTTTAAAACTGATTCTAAGTAGATCTCTGTTGTTTAAATCATACCAATCTTGATAAATTAATAATAATTTTGTCACCTTCTACTATCTTTCAATACTTTCTAACGAATGATAAATAACTTGGGAAATTGAGACACATATATAAGAAGAAAAAACCGGGAAAAGCATTAATTCCGATTCAGGAAATCCGGGAATTTGAAAAAGAAAGTTTGCTGGCCAACCCTGAATCTGAGTTAAGTAGAAATGCACTCGAACCTGGATTTGATCACAATAACGGCTCTAACCTTCGACTTAAAGTCAGGCTCTCCGAACGTAAAAATCAGAGTGAAAGAACGCAAGGCGACGCATCGTGACGTCCAAAGCTTTATCGCTGTACTACTGTTTGTCACCCACGAGTGGCCAAGGACTTCCTCCCGTTTTAGCTTCACGTGTCCCTTCATTTAAATCCGCGGCGCGACGTCATTTCTAGAAAGGAGCAAATCAAGATTCCTTAAATTCTTGTTCCACAGAAGTTACTTTTTTAAACTAAATAAGTTGCGATTAAACTTACTGTATATTTGTTTGAATCAATGATATCGATATTATAAAATAATAATAATCTTTCATTTTTCAGGGAAAGCTAAAAACAGACGAAATGGCTGAGGACAGAATTATCAAAAGCTACACTTGGGTTGTAAAAAACGTGAAACGGATCTACGAAGATAAGTTATCTATGAGATCACCTGCAATTTCAACAAAAGGCATTTTTCAAGATTTGAAATGGCGTTTGTTAATTTCAACTGAAATAAAATGAAATATGCCTGGGTGTAACGAGGTAATACAGCAAACGCAGTGCATAGCGTTTTATCTTCAAAATCTTGTATACCTCGAATTTAAAAAGTTACTGAAAGTAAAATTTTCTATCCTAAAGCCCCTTGAAGGGAAAGTACTAAGTGAATGTAGAATTCTTTTTCACATCAAAGAAAATTATCATGGTGGTATTCAGGATTTCATGAGTGTTCTCAAATTAGAAAAGTTGAATCTTGAACTCCTCGTAATAAAATATGAGATTCAGGAAATCAAACAGGACTTTGAAAGATTTAAACCGCTTCTGCACAATAAGGTGTACAGCGTTATCGAACTGCTCGTCGGCGATAAGAAATATCCAGCACATAAGATGGTCTTGGCTGTAAGCAGCCCAGTTTTTCGAAAACAATTTAATCTATAAGATTTTTTATCGGAAATAAATGTCGACGATACGAATCCTGAAGTGTTTCATGAATTACTGAGATTCATGTACACAGGAACGTTGGAATACATGTATAAAATAACGTGCCGGCTCTTCAATTTCGCCGTTAAATATGAGATGTTCGATTTAGCTCAAGAATTGATACATGCCCTGAAATGGAATTTGAGTGTTGAAAATGTAATGGCTAATTTTTTATATTTACAAGAAAATGAAAAAAGAACGTTTTCTCTGGTTAGATACATTTTTTGTATTCATCGCAAAAAACATTAAAACCATCCTAAAATTAGGAATTTTTACAGAACTAGTCAAGAAGGCACCAGAATTTCTTTCGGATATTTTAGTAAGGGTATCTATTTCCCGAAAAGAAAATGGTTACAAAAAAGACGAACGTTGGCAGAGAAGTAAAAATCTTTTCTTAAAAGATAAGGTACACTCAGAAAAACAATACAACAGTTTTTTGAACGACAAAACATTCAGCAACATCGAAATTCACGTAAACGACCAAAAATACTCTGCTCATAGGATAGCTCTTGCAGTAAAAAGTCCAGTTTTTAAAAGCATGTTTTCTCGCAATATGATGGAAGCAGTTACCAGGATAGTGAAAGTAAAAGACGTGGAACCGGAAGTATTTTATCAAATTCTACGATTTATTTACACGAACGAAGTCGAAGATAATTAAAAAACGGACGATATAATTCAACAGCTTTTGATTGTAGCCGATAGGTATGAGATTAGTGATTTAAAAAGAAAATGTGGAATTATACCTACGCAGAACATAAGTACAGATAACGTTTTCGATTCTCTCAAATTTGCTGATAAATTCAATGCCGAAGGATTAAAGAACGAATGCCTTGAATACGTTTTAGATAATTTCTGTTTGGAACAGGATTTTAAATTTGGGAAAAAATCTCTTCTCGATAAAGCTTTAGCAGCGCCTCATCCGCATTTGCTTCTCGATTTACTGACAATGATTACTGTGAATTACAAGCCTTTGTAACATGAAGTTTCTTCACTATTTTTATGCATGTTCATACCATAGAAAGTTCCAAAAATAAAGGGCAAAAAACCCATTTTTTGTGTTAGTTTAAATTGCATGAGGAAAATACACTGCATATTTTTTTAGAAAATTTAATATAATTTACTATCAGAAACTGTAAGCAATTTAATTTTAATAATTAATTAATATCTAAAAAAGTTTATGTAACAGTGTTTCTCGGAAATCTCGCATTCATTGTACTTGACAAAATGATCGGCTTCTCTTTGCTTGAAGTTGTTTTGCATGTTCAATTTGCAATTTTGAAACTTAAAAGGTGCAAATAGAAAATGTAATACGTGCTTTCTGTTAGTGCTTTTCACTGGAAATTCACTTTTTTAAATTTTATTTTAAAATCATAAGGCTGTAAAGAAGGCTTAAAATTTTCAAAACTTTTCGTGTTAATTTTTTTCATCGGAAATTAGCATTGTTAAGCAGAGATCATCATCACAACACACAATTTTTTAATAGTTGTATGCTATTTCGGCGTTCCCCTGGCGAACCAAATGAACGGAACGGCTACTCAATAGAGTATCCATATAGTAGCCACATAGTACCCCTTCCGTAGCATGCTATAATAACTCAAAAAAACAGCAAAATCAACTTTTAATTAGGTGAAATTCGGATTCTAAGTTAAAATTCTTATTAAAACTACACGGAGTATTCACAATAGTGTGTTTTGCAATGGTGAAAAGTTTAAAAAATAACTTCATCTTCTGGCGAAGGTGGCCTCAAGCGCATGCAAAATCGCTAAAGTAGATATGTTCCGCGCGAAGTTTGAACATAAAATTCAAAATTGCAAATTCGTCAAATAGATATAAA
>JAAAKG020136750.1:0-13098 GCA_010014905.2 Druon quercuslanigerum
TACCTTAGTTTATCCTATAAATTACTCCCTGATGAGGAGGTCTAAATTGGCCTCGAAACATGTTGGTCCCCAAGTAGAATAAAAAGGACGGAGAAAGAGAAAGAGAGAGAGGTTGGTTTTTGGTTGCCTCTTTCCCATTTTCTTCCTCTTTTTTCTTTTCTATTGATATTTATGTCTCTAATGAGTCGGAAAGTGAGATAATTTGGAAAACTATTTTTTAATGATTGGACCTTTTTCGTGTCCTTTTGCATAAAATTATTCTTGAAAAAATTGATTATTTTCCTATCTCAAAATACATGAATTAATCTTTATCTTTCGTGCGCCAGGATGGCCAGGATGAAAAAAATGAAAAACGATTTCATAGGAACAATAGAAAATAAAAGTATAAAGTCCGGTTGACTACAACTCCCAGTTTCCCGTTTTTTATTCGCAAAATCCAAATATACCTCTGATGTATGTTTTATTCCATTAGGTCCCCATTTTTTTATAACCTCAAAAAATAGTGAAAAATATGGACTTTTGTAAATATTTGTTTGCAACAAAAATAATTGGACCACTCGATTCTATGGGAAAATAACATAAAATTTATATGCATATATATGTGTGTGTGTATGGTATGCAGGTGACACATTACGGTGTGTTTCTTTATACTGTACAACTAATTGGATGAAAAATATTTGTTCATAATATGAATTTTATAACGCATTTGTCGTAGAATCAATTTCGTGCAATTAGTTTTCCCGTAACTTAAATATTAAAAGATAATATCAAGATTGTTTATCATCGGGACTCAGTACATCAAAAATCAGGAGGGCAGGGGGCCGTATTCTCATAGACATCAAACTTTTTGTGTATGACTGTTTCTTAATGAATTGATTGATTATTTATTATTATTTGTATTTAAAATAAAAAATCCCGTCACTGGTTTCTCCAAAGACACAAGAAAATGGCATCTTCATTTATTTGGCATTAAGATTATATTGAGTCAAAATTAAACATTGCAATTCTTTTGTTATCGACAGGATTAATTACAGAATCACTTTCATCGTATTGCAAAAGAGTACCTAAAATTATTAACTTTTGTATAAGAATGTATAAGAAAAATTTTTTTTAATGCAAATCATATGAAACTGCAGGTATTCGAGGTGTGACCTTGCAGGTTGTTTTCCTAAAAACTCGTCGCAGTAAAAATCAAGCGCTCAGGCATCCAAAAATACTTTGATGTCCACGAGAATAAGGCTCCTTACCCTCCTGTTTTTTATGTCCTCAATCCAAATTCAATGTCCGTTTTCCTGTATCAGATCCCCTATTTTATAACCGCATTTATTTATAATATTTACATAACAAATTAGGACTTGGTGGAATAAAACGTACATCAGAGGCATCTGGTGCACTAAAGATAATAATTTGAATAATATTTTTTGATAGTAATAAAGCAGTAATAAAAGCTTAACTTACAAAAAAATTATCATTCTTTATTTTCATTCTGTATTAAAAAAATGTTTTTGAAATATTTCCGAATTTTTTATAACTTACATTTCCCACCAAAACAACTGAAACCTGTTTCTATATATGCATTCCAACAAATCTTTTGCCCTCAATTTTTATCGTTTAAAAATAAAAAAAATAAACAGAAAAAAATGGAAAAATTCCATTATCAGGGGTAGTAGGGTAAATATGCAAGCTAGGGGGCTGAAATTTGGTGAAATATGAGTGTATTATTTTTCATAATTTCATTCTACCTATTTTGTTTTAGATAGGATTTAAAAATAACATCGCGAAAATCGACTTAATTAAAACAAGTACTGAGAAGTAAAAAAAAAATGAAGTCTGATAATAATTAATACATTTTTTACACTAAATGCTTGAACAAATCGGGACTTAGGAAATTACGTATGAAACGACGCTGGAAACTACATCGGAAGCGGCGTTATATCCCGCGTCGTTTACTACCCCAATTTCCGTCGCAGTTTACGTCAGAATTTTCAATAGAGTATATTAAAGATTTGTAACAGCCTGAATATTCCATTTCCATTTGATTATTCCTGTATCATTGGTTTTCCACGAATCACAAGAAGTCAACATTTATTGGCATGAAATACGAGTTAAAAATGATTTCACGACTGTGATTTAGTCGCTGAATTGTATTGTACCTCGTTAACCGATTACGCGAGAGAGGATTGAAATTGTAAACGAGGACATTCTCGTAATTAATTATAATTTATAATACATATGTATGACAAATGAATAACGCGGAAATTCGCAATTGATCACAGTGGCAGATGTCCCCTGCGGTCAGGGTGCAACCGGGATACGTACCGCCCGAGTGGTCGGAGGCCAGGACGCCAACCCCCGCGAATTTCCTTGGCTGGTGAGCATCACGAGGAAAGGAGGACACTGGTGTGGTGGCACCATTCTCAACTCGAAATTCATTCTCACTGCTGCACATTGCTTTTGCTCGTAAGTGGTTTGCTTTGTTATGGAACGATAAATTTAACCTTTTTGCTACCTGCTGCAAACCAGCATCTAGTAAACTCAAATTCAAATTACAACCTGACTAACAATATTCAACATAATGAAAATATTTAAAATTTTATAATAATGAAATGTTTCTTCTTAAGTTTTTAGCGATTAGAAATATTGGATATATACATTAGTGTGGTCCAAATAATGTTTTCGAATTTGCATGCATATCGTTTGGTCCCACGAAGTTGAACGCGCATTTCCCATAAAAAAAGACTTTTTTGTAAATTTTATTCAGAATCGTCCATATTGGCTGAATGAAGTTGAAACGCAACATTTCTCTACAAAAATAATGACAGAATACTAACAAAATATTAATTTTTGAATATCACCCCCATAAGTCTGTTTTATTGGGTCCTAAAAAAACCACTTGTTTTAATTTTTTTGCAGTTTTTTAAATTCATATTTTATAATGCATAAAATACTGCTTTATAATGATAATTAGATGATTAAATAAAATTTTAGACAATTTATTATTATTTCTAGCAATTTTTTCTTAAAATAGAGATAGAAAGTCCCGGTGTTTTTAAAAAATATAATTTTTTATATAATTTATTTTTTAAAATAATAATATCTTAGAATAATGTCAGAAATTTGCTGTGTATGCAAAAATGTTTTATTTTTTGCCTTATTTTCAATTAACCTGAATCAAAAAAAGAAATTAAAATTAACTAAATTAATTATTTTTATTAATAATAATTATTTTTGAATAATGCTAGAAATTTGCGTTTTTTAAAGAAATTTATAACAAATAATTCAATTATCAAATATAATTATTTAAATAAATAGTTATTGTTTATAACTACCTTCTTCTTTATTACTTTTATATATTGGGGGGTTCTTCTGAAATATTAACCTTTTGACGCACTTCTTACTCAGAAAAGTAATATAAATTGCAAGTAAAAAAACAGAGTTGCTTCAAAGATTTATAAATGTTTATAACTATCTTCTCTTAGATAAATGCTAACAAGTTGCGGTTTTTCTGAATTCTTAAACTTTTTGTCCAGTTTTCAACTGGTGAGGTAATAATAATTGCAATTTAACAAGCATGCTTATTTAAGCAATTGATTATTGTCTATAACTATCTTCTCTTCGATTAATATTGGAAAGTTGCTTTTTTTAGAAATCTAGTATTGCACTTTCTTAAGTGAATTATTTTTGCTCTTTCCGCATGCTTAAAAATATTTGTTTCAACAAAAAACCTATATTAAATAAGTGAAAAAAATAATTAGAAGTAATTTGGAGGACTACGTCTGTAAATAACTTGTGAAATCTTTGTTTTAAATTACAACGAGAAGCTTATTGCAAAGCGTAAAAGAAAAATTTTAATTAAACATATTTTGATATTCGTACCCCCGCCCCCTCCAGCAAAATATTCTCACGAAAAAGAAAGAGATCGCTTAAAATATGTTACTCTCTAATGTTTATTTATTATTTTTTCATAAATAAAAACGCAACGCAAATTATCGCATAAAAAACCTCAAGCTTCTAATACGTTTAAAAGAGAAGATAGTTATAAAAAATAATAAATTGTTTTAAAAAACTGTTTTGATTAACTTGCAAATAATTATTATCTTACTAAGTGGCAAGAGTGCAAAAAGTTAAAAATTCAAGAAAAATACCAAAATAATGTGTCATTAATATAGATGAAGACAGTTAATAACAGTAATAATTTTATTGAACCATTACTTTTGCTCATGTTGAACAATTGTTAACTCACACTAAGTAAAAAATAGGAAAAAAGTTAAATATTGCAGAAAAACAGCAACTTTTACCATTAAGGAAAGAGAATATTACTAAGGAAAATAATCAATTGTTTAAACAATTGTTTTTGTTAACTTGAACTAATTATTGCTTTATTCTTGTTGAAAAATGGATAAAAAGTTTTGGAATCTAAGAATAAATGAACTATCCAGTATTAATATAGAAGAAGAGAGCTATAAACAATAATAATTTATTTAAGCCTTCGTCAGGCATTAATTTTTTCATGCACACGGTCGGGCATCTATGACGATATCGTCATTAGCTTTATTTAAACTATTTAGAGGTGTCAGAACATTTTAAAAAAAATTATGAATTTAAATACTTTTAGATTCAAAATGTTTTAACAATTAACAAATAAAAAAGTTAAATCAATAAACAGCAAGCAATTTCGACCATATTACTATAAAATTAATATTTCCGAGGTAAATATTGTTAGTAAGAAAAAATATTTCTGGGATTAACTTTTTATATTATAGTCTTTCAGAAGCAATTAATTTTATATGAATCGGTTTCCAAAACAATATTTATTTTATCAGCTCAAAATGATGTAATTTGAAAAGGAGAAATTTGGGATAAAATTAAAATACTTATAAGAAAATAGTCCTTTTATTGCGAATATATTTATTTGTACAAAATAAAAAATGTAAAGGCAATTGAAAAAAGTATCAAAAATTATAGAAAAAAATACAGAAATAATCTCTGCATGATTTCATTTACCTCAAAAATCGCAAAAAGTTACACCGGCGGGCATCTATGATCAAACTTTTACTTTAAAGGGTCGACTTCGCCCTTCCGAGATACATTAAATATTAACTCATTTCAGTTGAAAAGTGGAACAAAATTTGTGTGAATTCTTTGAAAAAACTGCGACTTTCTATGTCTATTTTAAGAGAAAATTGCTAAAATAAATAATAAATTGGGTAACAAATTCATTAAAACGTCTATTTATAAGTATTTTGAAACATTATTTTTTCTATGAGGAAACGGCTGGTTAGGTTATTTGTTTAATGAAATTTTTATTAACAGACTGTATTATTTATTTTTGGTCGATCGCAAAGTATATGAATGCGGGTGAAGGCAATTTAAAATCTCCTTTGGTCAGAAAAATCTATTTAGCTATAAACAAACTCATTTATTGAAAATTTTTTATAAAAATGTTTTAAAAAACCGTAAATGTTAACTTTCGCTAATTTTATGTTATAAATTGTAACAATTATAAAAAATCTTGGCAATGAGCGTGAAGGAGAAAAAAATTCTATGCGAAGAAAACCCTAGTAAGAATATTATTATATATAATAATAATAATATTTAATAATAATATATAATATTATTATAATTGCTTCTGTTCTATGAATGCAGATGCACTAAAAATTCGTTAAGCTGAAATATTTACCTGTCCGAAAAAATACTTGAAAAAAACATAAGCAATTGCAAAAAATCGGAATGCCTTTGGGGTGAGAGACACCCAGTGTGCGCTTTTGAAATTAGTGCTGAGCCTTAAAAAACATTTTAATCGTTTAAGGAATACTATCTGTGTGTCATTATAATCAGTAAGTTCCTATTCCAGACCTATTTCAGAATTTAAAATGAAATTTTTACCTGACATCCAAATGCCTGGATTTTTTAAGATATGGAGATTGGAGAAGAATACTCAAAAATTCTTCTAAACGCCTGACGCGTTTCAGGAAATTGTCCGAAACATACATACAAAACATACATCGAATAGCTATTTAAACTTCTATTGTTATTTTGATGTCAATTTAATTAATGAAATAAGCTTTTAAAAATAATAGGAATAATCATTTAATCATATATTTAAAATTACTTTTAATTTTATTTTATTTTTCGACAGATTTCAAAGGTAAAAATTTCAGTTTCATTTTGATGTTAGGTTAAATTTACAACTTAACATTAATAATCTAAACTTTTAATGAATTTTTTTTTTATATTTATTAAATATTACAACGCAAAATAGCCACGTTCACTATTTTATTTGCACAATCTGAAGTTTTAAATGGTTTTAAATGGTACGACTTTGGTCTGACGAAAAGTTCAGTTTTATATTTTTTAATTAATAAATATAAAATCATTTTTTTCTTATGCTTTTACTGCAATTAAGGTAAAAAATTTTTAACCCTCTTTAGAGCTGGGAAAATGGAAAATAAACTTAAAGGAACTCTTTATTTCTTTCTACTCAATCCTTGCGAGAAATTCAGGAACCAATAAGGGAATACGGTCTGGCTTTGGTCAGACGAGGAATATGATTACTAACCATTGATGCAATACAAAAATTCTATCCCATTATAATCTCGTTTTAAAATTAAATTTACTAAACTTTTAAAATTAAAATTAAAAAAAATTAAATCAAAATTAAAATAAAATGAAGAAAAGTAATATAAAAAATAAAAAAAATGAAATTAAAATGAAATAAACAAGATGTTAGTTTTGTTGGTATACTGATCAAAGAATGTATTGTATACCAAAAAAATGAACATATTTTTTATTCGTATTAAAATGTGGTTCATTATTATATTTTAATTTGGACATTTTGAGCCAAGAAATTGTGCATAAACTAATTGCTGAATGAAAAAGTCTCATTTTGAATTCTCAATTTAAATTATTTTAGTTAGGAAGCTTTGCATTTAATCTCTTTCATTTTGAAGGCTTTGGATATGAATTTTTTTTATTTTCTAATCGAAATAGTCTAATATTGAATCTTTTAATGTTTAATTGTTCCTTTTAATGTTATTGAATTGTATTATAAATTCGTAAAATAATGTTTTAATTGTTTCTGTTGCATGTTGATCTTTTTAATTCCCTAATTTAAAATTGTTCAATTTTTTTAACTTACAATCAGAATTTATTGCAATTTAGTAGCTGTATTTAAAATGTCCTATTTCTCTATGTTTGAAGATCTTGAAGGGAAAATAATTGAGGGAATGAAAATGACATCTAGGTTGAGCTTACTTGGAGATGGCCCTCAATAACAATTGAAAAGAACATGATTTAGAGGCCTAATTCAAGTGGGCTATACCTAGTTGTCATTCTCAATGCCTCAATTCTATCCGGTGATGGTTATTAATTTTGAATTTTGAAATTTTCTATATAAAGTCGTGAATTTTTTAATGCATAAATTCGCATTTTCGTGAAAAAACATCGCATCCATTTAAAAAAAGTAAAATTAAAATTAAAATTAGACGAACTATTTTCATATTATACTACTCAAATCATTAAGAGAAATTGATGAACCTCTGAAGGAATAAGGTCTGGCTTTGGTCAGACGAGAAGTTCAATTGAGGATTGAGTCAAACAAAACAAGATACTTCATTTTTTTTAAATTAGTTACGCATGGTTCTAGCATTTTCAGGACTCAAGGAATATGATAAGGGGAAACTAATATGTGGCTGATACAATCATTGCTTATTTATTTAAAAGTTGTTTGATTGGTAGAACGTACTTGTTTGTGCTCGCAACCTAATAGCAAACAAATGAGTTTGATACTCAAGTCTAACCAGTCAATAATTGATAATTTATTCACCTCGTACCGAGTGACATTTTTCAGAAGTACATGTAAAATTTGTTTTTCATTAAAATTAAAAGAGTTAATCATTAGAGAGATTTAAAGGTAAGAGTTTAATTAATTGAAGAAATTAGTAAATGAAAAGTTACAGCTATCTAATCTAATACAATCGAACTTTGGGATTTAAAATGTAGTAACTTTTTCCCATTATTTAATTCACACTAGTATCTTAGTTAGTTTACCGATTCACCCTTCGTTTACAAAAAAATTACATCCCATACAAATCTCTATAAAAAAATTGTGCAACCTTAAGAAAAATAAAATTCGTTCATTTTGTACTGAAGTTTTCAATATGATGTAAGAAATTCACAAATCCAGGCTCACATGTCCAAAAATTCAATAGTTTTTGATAGCCGGTTGGATGGTTACCTCTATAGGATCATCATGAAAAATAAGACAAATGAAGAAATTTTCTTTTCACACCAGTATGCTAGAATTTTCATTTAGATCCATTGTATCTGAAGATGACAAACATTAAATCATTTTACATGAGGCTGTAGGATAAAAAATAAAGGTTTCTATGTTAAAGTGTTTTTTTATCAGTGGTTAAAAATGTAAACAATGAGAAAACTTTATTTTATATACCACTATGCTGGATTTTTTACTGTTATTACAACATTTTTCAGGGTTGATTCAAATTAGCGTCTTGCAATTTAGATATACATTATGAAATGAAGTTTGCTAAATCATAGTATTTTTTTATATATCATTCAATAAAAATGAGAAATATTAAAAAATTTAATTTTTTGGCTTACTACACTGAAGTTTTTCCTTTAGTTCAATTTTCTTCGGGCATGTCTCTAATTAAAAGTCTATAAATGTGGGCGTAAATTGAAAAATAGAATTTGCTATGTTATGGTATTTCTTTTCTGTTATCGATGTGTCAAAATTATAAAAATAAGGATATTAATTTCACTATGCTGCAATCTTTTCTTTTATTTCAATCGATTTCCACTAAACATACATACATGAGTTTGAAACTAAACAAGATAAATTTTCAACCAAAAATCACATCATCAAAAAATGAATTTTTAACGAAGAAGATTAATTTTTTACTAAATCAGACGAATTTTCAACAACAAGTAATTGTTAAACAAATAGTTGAATTTGCTATCAAAGCAGTTAAATTGTTAAGCCAAAAAACGTCTTTTTCCAAAATTGTGAAATTTCGAACAGCAAAAGATAATTAATAGATTTTTAGAGGCTTTTACCAGTATCTCTAGATAAATTTGTAATGCAGATCTCTCTGCAAATGAGTTTTCTAGATAAGTAGGTGCTACTTTATAGCAAACCATTTTTATTTGTTGTTTTGCGACTCAACATACTGGTAAAGGCCTATAATAAGATATCATCTGATAATTAGTCAGAAAAAGCCGGCTCAAATATAAAAGAAAAATGCATCAAATAAGTTTACAAAAAAAATATATATATATACAACAAAATACTTATGCAATGGAGATAACGCATCTTTAACCGCTTTTCGGGGAACCATGCTTAATTCTTTTTTAATGGTTTGAAGGTCTCAGCATGGAGACGTGGATTGAAAAATACAATATGCTGCGTCAGTTTGTTGTTTCATGCTAACAGGTGTTAACAAAGGAGAGATTTCATATGGAAATAATGTTGTTAAAAGTGAAGTGTTACAAAGATAAAAATATTCTTTAGTTTAAAACAAAAATATGACGTATTCTAATCGGCATGCAATCAATGGTTTGATTAATTAAACGATTTTAATTGTAAAAAACTGTAGGAAATATGTTCAGTTTCGGAAACGGTAACAGAAGAAGTAGGTGAGAAAAGAATTCTTTTTCTTCTTGATACCATTTGATGTTGTATGAGCATTTCTATGTGGAAGATCTGATGGAAGCTTTTGAATTTTTATTCTTTATTTGAATTATTATTTTATCTCTGGTGTCTTTACTATAAAGCATTTGTCTATTTATTGAAGGATCATCTCGAATAAATTTATAATCTTGTTCTCGCTTTCTCCTCAATTTTATATTTCGGATAAGAGATTGAAAAAAGGAGATAAAAACACAAGTATGGTATATTCTGGAAGCTGATGCAAGAATTGTTGGATGAAGTTGGTTCGTAGTGTTTGCATTTGAGGAGCAAAAACTTAGCAGCATTAATCAAAAACCTTTCATACATATCCTCTCTGATTAAATGGATGCTGGACTAGTGTAGGTGGTTGTGGAACTGAATAGGTATTGCGTATACCACGCCTCACAGTGAATCGAAGCAGGAGAGAGAATCCGGCAAGCTCTGGTGCTGTAAACTATGATTGCGTGGAGATTACAGACCATCGGTAATTACTAGCAGGCATGCAAAACGCTTGGCAAAATGAAGCGCGGTACAAAATAGAGGTCTATAAGCCCAGTACATCATCTTCATTCATCTTCACACCAAAACATTCATAAATATATTTTTTTTTATTAAATTGGAAGGACTATTCGATGAGTAAGCGAACCAACCAAGGGGGGAAAAACTTCTGAAAATATGGTCCAGTGCAGTTGGATTATGCCGGATTATAACAGATTACCTGGATTATCTCTGTATACAGAATTGCTTTGAATTACCAAAAATTACTCGGATTTTCCAAGGAAACTCTCTAAATCCGATACTTTTCTGCATCTCCCTCTTGCCTCTATCTATTGTGCTCCGCGGCAAAAGCTCTGGATACACCTATGTGGCCTGTCGATCAAAATAGAATTTAAGGTCAACCAAATTTTATACATGGACGACCTTAAGCTCTTTGCTTCTTCAAAAGAGAACCTTGGAATCCTTGTGGCGACAGTAAATAGGTACTCTAAAGCCATTGGCTTTAGATAGGACTTAGGCTTCAGATAGACTTAGCTTTGGATAGGACATGTTTGCCTGCGTTAATCTGCACCAAGGAAAACTAGAAAATACATCAACCCGTAACGATCAGGATCTTCAACATATAGGTGGAAATATCATTCAACATCTTGGTAATGGAGAAACATATGCATATCTGGGAATACCGCAAGCGGAAACGCAAGGTGTCCTTATCCTAAAAACAGCCCCTGAAAAAAGGTATTGCAAAATTCTTAGAAATGTTTGGGTTTCCAAATTATCTGGGAAGAATAAGATCCAAGCAGACAATTATTTTGGCCGTTCCTATACTGCTTGACACGTTTAGTGCAGGAAAATGGAACGTTGATGAATTGAAGCAACTTGATTGAAGCACACACATGATGATGAAAATCCATCGAAGTCATCATCCTAGTTATTCTGCAGTCGTGTACAGGAAGCAGAACATTCGCTTCTACTGAAGGAAAATGTTGTCGAGCCCCTTCATGGTAAATTCTACGGCATTATATATAGAGAAGAACTTTCGAAGGGTCCATCGAACATGTTTCTCAAATATGCTGGATTAAGATAAGACCTTAGTTTACCGTGAGCGCATAATGAACGTACTTGTAGGCGATACTAACTGCCGAGCGTGCAAGCAAGAGCCAGAGACTATTGGACATGTTCTCAGTAGATGGTCCGAGTATGCACGCTTCGGGTACATTGAGAGACACAATGCTGCTCTAAAATTGTTATATTACCATCTTCGGCATTTCTATCGTGTTGGTCTAATTTCTATCTTGCCAAGCGCGCAGGGGGAACTAGAGTCCATTGCAGAGAATGATCAGTGAAAGATCTACTGAAATTTCTCGTTTTCCACCATTCAACGTATCAATGCTACAAAGCCTGATGTTTTCCTCCAAGATCGAAAGATCAAGAGCAGGCTGTAACAACGCTACAAAGTCCATCTTGTGGTTCTCATAATCAGCTACCTTGAAGGTATGAAATTTCCATTTCTTAGTCAAATCAACAAAATCCCGACTTGTCAGCATCAGGCTCAGACGATCGCAAGTCAGATGCAAGAGGCTGTTCTTCTGGGATCACTACATCTGATCCATCAACACTGTTCCTCTTAACACTGTACAAAGGTTGGTAACTAAAAAAGTATCCAGGGATGAAACCTTCACCTCCAATTGTGCCGTCTGTCGCGTAAGGTCATCCGCGGCCAGAGATCGCACTCTAAGGAACAGTGTTGTAAAAAGTATCTTCCGTAAATTTATTTTTGCGTAAATTTCTCCCTCTTGCTTACCTTTTAAGATAGAAGGAGCAGGAGTTGATGACGTAGACGTTCCAGTTGCGTCAGGAGTGGTTGCTTTAAGGAACCATGATCGTAGCTTCGGGAGTCTACAGCTTCTCTATAACTCTAATCTAATAACTTAATTTAGATCATGGATAATATTTTAACCAAAGAAGGCTTTTATTTTAAATAAAAAATAGTTGAATTTAACAAAAAATACGAACTTTAAACAAAACAGTTAACTTTAAAAAAAACGAAAAATTGTAAAAACTTGTTTAATTTTGTACCGAAAAATAAGAATTTTTAACCAAATATATAAGTTTTTAACGAAATAAGATAAATTTTCAACCAAGAAGTTCAATTCACGTCAAGAAATAAATTCATATTCAACAGAGAACATTAATTTGTTACCAAAACAGACGAATTTTTATAGAAACTCATGAATTTTTAACATTTAAGCTAATTGTTATATAAATATTTAAATTTTCTGCCAAAGTAATTGGATTGTGAGTCAAAAATGACTTTTACAAAATTGTTTGAATTTAGAACCAGAAAAGGTAAAGTTATCCAATTAGTGTATAAAAAAAGAATGAATTTATACAAAAAATAGTTAAATTTCCAAGTAATGAGATGAGCATGCAACTGAAATGATGCATCTTGAACCAAAAAATGAATTTTCAAACATGAAGATTAATTTTTTAACAAAAGACACATTTTTACCCAAATATATTAATTTGCAACCACATAATTAAATTCTCAACTAAAGAAGGTAGATTAAATGAAATACTTTAATTTTTGACCAATATAGTTTAATTTTTTACCAAACATATAAATAATTAATCTAATAGATTAATTTTCTAACAAAAGGGACGAATTTTGAAAAAATATATGCATATTTAACTAAATACAAAAATGTTTCAACTAAAAATGAAAAAGTTAAATCCAAGTAGTTATCAACAATTTTGTCGAACTTCAAACAAAATTAATTTTCCTGCTTAAAAATTTCCATTTTTCTTCAATTGATCTTTTTCAGTTAATATTTATGTACTCTGTTGTTCAAAATTCATCTCTTTCTGTAGAAAATTCTTCTTCTTGATATTGCTGAATATCTGACTATATT
>JAAAKG020136751.1:0-13098 GCA_010014905.2 Druon quercuslanigerum
CAAAAAGTAATTTATCAAAATTTTAAAATTAACGGTGTCTGAAATATTCTAATGTTATTTTACAATATTATACACAATTATTATTCTTAGCACCAGAAAATATCAATGTATACATTAAAAACCACTTTTTTATCATTAAATAATGATTTGTGCATATAGTGTGTTTTTAATTACAAAATCTTGACGGGCTGTGAGGCACAGTTGCACCTAAGGCTGGGGTAGCGTTTTACTGACCGCGGCGTAGTTTGCGCGGAAGCAAATCCATCGCGCCGGAAAATTAAAACATCAACATTTTGTTTACTACTATTCTAATTGATCTGAAACTTTCCAGAAAACTTCTTTAAACCTTTCTGAACATCTTTCTCGCTGACAGTTTTCGCTTGCTCAAAATTCGCTCGACTCCCGAAATGATTAAAGTTGTTTGTGCACGAATTATGCACCGTCTCGGAAAAACATTATTAACAATTTTTTAAATAAACATTTGGATGTTTTCCTAACGCCAAACAAAACATATTGCTTATAAGTTTAATCACAAAATATTAAAAACTTTCCACTTCACTGCGAGTTGAAGTGAAAAAAATCAAAATATTTTTATCAGAGAAAAAAACAGTTTTTCGTAAATAATTCGAAAAATAAAATAGCTAGGAGCAAAAGCTGCGAAATTAAATTTTCACTCAGGATATATATCTCAAAAATTAAAATTCAAGACTTCATGTTCAGGAGCTTAGGGGCCTCCCCACTCCAGAAAAATAATTCTATATCTCCTTTTTGCATCCGACGCCTCAATTATTCAATTTTTAAAGTTTTGACATTGCCCTATTTTCTAATTTCCTAATCTGAAATCATTCAATTTCGTGATTCTTCAATTCAAAATAAAATTGTGTGAAAGGAAATTTTATTTTTACAATCTATGGTAACTAAACAATTACTTTATTACGGTGCTCAAATACAACAAAAAAACTTTATCTTGATTAAAAATGCATAAATATCTCGTAAAAGTATTATGAAAAATGGAAACTAACGATTATTTAACAATTACCAGTATTATAAATATTCTAATAAACAAATTTTGATAATTTATTGTTTTCAAAGATGTTTTTCTCACCAAAGAACACCTTCGAAAAAAAAAAAATAACACAATTAGTTTCTTAGAATATTTATAATAGTGGTAATTGTTAACTAAAGATTTTTTTCCATTTTTAATACTACTTCTACGAGATATTTAGGCATTTCTAATGAAGATAAAGTTTTTTGTTGTAGTTGAGCACCGTATGAAAGTGATTGTGTGTATTAATTGTTTATAACAATTGACCTAAATCTTAAACCGAATATTCAGGTTTCTAAATTATATGTGCAAATAATATTCGTAAAATGTCCAATTGTGTTATTTATACTTAAAAGCGTTCCAAATTAAATAATTAAAAATTAGAAGCTTTTTAATTTGAACAATTATAAATTCAAAGCGAACAAGATTTGACAATTTACATTTTATTATTGAAAACTAAATTGAATCTTTCAAAGTCAAAGCTTCTAAAATTTTAGAATTGAAAATTGTTATTACATAACTAAATTATAATTTGACATTAAAGGTAACTAAACCAATTTTTATTATATCCAAGAATGAATTGAATTATACGAAACAAACTTCAGGACTAAAATAATTTTTAATGGAAAATATTAAAAATGAAACAAAATTCTACGCCCGGACTTTGAAACTGAAACGAATTTGAACTTCATTTTAGACTGACAAAATTTATATTCAGAAAAAACTGTGATATACAATTTTTTTTTAGAATAAATCCCTTTAAAAATTTAATTTTTTATAGTGAATTCAAATGGCTTGAAAACTAATAATTTAAAAATTGTTAAATAAATTTTCTTAAATTCAACCAATTTAAAGTTAGTTGCAGAATTAAAACCTATAAGAAGGAGAAATTTAAAATAGAGCGTTCAAGATGCAAATTCAGAACTCGGAAATTACTTTAAACATTTGAAATTCCAGGAATTATGCAGTGAATGCTGTATTAATTTCAGTTGCAGAGAATTATTTTTGTTTTTGTGTTATTTTGCACCTAATTTTTATTTTTTAATTGTCAAATCTTACTTTATAACTATTATTCAATCTTGAAATTTTTCAATAAAATATTTTAGAATTTCAAATAATTTATTGATTTAAATCCTCCACTGAAAATCGAGAAAAATTTAAAATTATTAAAAAATAAACAACTAGTTAGCTGTAATATGACTCCTTTTTTTAATTGTACAACTTTAGGCTATTAAATTTTTAAACATTTAATAGCAAAATGGTCATTTCATTTTAAATAATTATGTTAATTTCAAACTCAGAATTCCAAACTTAATTTCAAACGTTTTAAAATAGTGCATTCAAAGCCATAATTTTGAATTAAAATTATAGAAATTAAAAAAAATGATAAATATATTATTAATAAGTAATATAAATAAGGTTCTATTTTGACACCCCCATTGGAAAATTTGGAAATTGGTGCTAATAAGGGCGCTAAATTAGGTTCAAAAATCGTATTGGAATATCCTCTACTCTCCCCCCCCCCCAACCCATGTAGAAATTTAAATCGGGGGTTGGTGGGGCCCTGGATATATTTCCCTATTTCTAATCGGGCGCTCATCGGGAAAAATGGAGGGGGACTCACTAGTTCTGTAATGCTGTTTTAGCCAGTTTCTAGACGGAACTTCTGACCAGGTCCTAACCAGAGTGCCCTTTAATTGAAGCAAATTGTTCAAAAGACATCCTTTTTGGTCGGAAATTCAATTGTTTTGTAAAAAATGCCTCTTACTGGGTTAAAAATTTAAATCTTTTCTTAGAACAATAATTTTTTGTTTAAAAATAATGTCTTGCTGCTGATAAGTGGACTGAGATATTTTTTGGATAAAAACTATTTTTTTCTGAAAATTTTTCTTTTTTATTTAAAAGTTCATATTTTTAGAAAAATATTGCATCTTTCTTGGGTAGAGTACAACGGTTTTGGTTTGAAATTAAACTATTTCCTATAAAATTTAATTTTTGTTTAAAATTTGTATTTTTCTGTTGAAAAGTCAATTAACACCTTTTTCGACAAAAAGACAACTTTTTTTATGAATATTTAACAATCTTGTTAAAAGGTCATATTTTTTTGCTACCAATTCGACTATTTAGCAGAAAATTAACTTATTGTTTACAATTTCTTTTTAGATGTTGGACAATTAAGTGGAATCTTCTTTGTATAACAATTTTACTATTAAATTTTTTTTTATTATTTATCTGATTTAGAAGAAATTTCATCGGTCCTGAAAAGAAATTCAACTATTTAGTTAAAAATTCAACATTTTTGTTGAAAAGTCATACTTCTTGGTTGAACATTTAAATATTTTGTAGAAAATTTACTTTTTGTTTTAATTGAATATTTTGGTGCAAAAACAAGAATTGAAATCTTTTCTTGATGAAAATTCAACTAAAAAAAATGTTAATAAAAAAATCACCTGCTTTAAGCGAATTTTTACCTTTCTTTGATAAAAACTGAACTGTTTGGTAGATAGTTTAACCATTTTGTGAAAAATACATACTTTTTGTTTGGAAAAAATCGTCGTTTTGACTTAAAAATTCATTTTTTTGCAGAAACTTATATTTTGTTACAAAATTCATATTTTGATCTTGAAAAATCAACTGGAACCTTTTTTGAATAAAATATCATTTAATTTTTGATAAATATATTTTTGGATAAAATGCAACTATTTGATAGAGGCTTCAACAATTTTGTCAAAAAGTTATCTTTCGGTTGAAAATGCGTATTTTAGCATTGAAAATTAGATTTTTTTATATTTTGATCGTGAAAAGTCAACTGAAATTTTTTTGACAGAAAATTCAACTATTTTTTTTTAAATTTATCTTTTGGATTTAAAAATTTATCTGTTTTTGTTAAAATTTCATTTTTTAATGAAAGTGCAATTTTCTAGTTAAAAATTATTATTTTTTGCTTGTTATTCACCTATTTTGTTAAAAAGTTTTGTTTGAATCACTTTGTTAAGCTAAAATTTTTGTTGTTGTTGAAGATTTATATTTTTATTTGAAAATTCATCTCTTTGGTTGAAAGTTTAACTATTTGGTCAAAAATTAATCTTTTTTAATTGATAATTCAACTACATGGGTGAATGTCAAACTAAATTGTTTAAATTTTATTTATTTTACTTCAGGCTAACTTCATTGGTGGGAAATTTAACTTTTATGTGGAAAAGCCTTTTTTTGGCTTAAAATTAATTTTATAACTGAAAATGTAATAGCCCTGCAAAGTAAACAATTTTATTTTGAATTCAAAAATCAAGAAACTGAATGATTTCAGAATAAAAATTTAGAAAATCTTAAAATATCTAAACCTTAGAAATTAAATATTTTAAGATTAGATCATTGCAAATATAGAGGAATTGAATTGGTATATTTTTTACTAAAAAGCATTCAAAATTAAATAATTAAAGATTAAAATTTTCCGAAAGTCAACAATTATAAATTCAAAGCAATCAAGATTTGACAATTTTATATTGAAAACTGAATTAAATCTTTTAAAGTCAAAGCTTCTGAAATTATAAAATTTCAAATTGTTATTACATAATGAATTTATATTTTGACATAAAATATAATTAGGCAAATTTTAGAAGATGAGAAAAAATATATATCAATAGTTTAATTTTTATCTTATTCTTATTTTAAACCTAATTTTTTTAGTGTCAAATATTCATTTAGAACTATTATTCACTCTGGATATTTTTCAATAAAATATTCTTCAATTTGAAGTGACTTCTTAGTTTAAATCTTCAACTAAAAATTAAAAATTTTTTAAATAATAAATTGAAAATTAAAATAAATAATAAACAGCTAGATTGCTGTAATATAATTCTATTTTTTTTAAATTGTTTTCTCCAGGTGGTAACTTCTCCCGACTTTCTCCGGGTTCTCCCTTTTTTCTTTATTATAGCAATTAGTTCATTTTTAAAACCAACTTTTAGTCGTTTACAATAGTTAAATAACTTTTTGGTAATAATAATTACGAAGTTTTACTTATGAAACTTCGTTCATTTTTTAAAGGTTGCAAGTAAATATTTTATAACATTTTTCATCTTCTTTTTTTAAAAAAAAATTCAAATTTATATTTTAAGTTGTATAAAATATAAGATTTGATGACGAATGCAAAAATCAAATTTTTTTAGCTACATTCGATCAATGATACATGTTTTATTCAACGCTTGATAAAAAATTGCAAAATAACTTAAAACATTACGCAAATACTTTTGTTAATTTTTTGTCAAATATTTTTTTTACAGAAAGGTAGAATGTGGAGCGCTGAATAAAAAGCAAAAACGAAACCCCTGATAATAGATTTAATGCTTTCACGATGATTGATTACGAGAAAAGGGATACTTCAGGTTTCAATCCTGTACAAAACTACGAATTTTTCTGACGCTTCGCGAGTATTGCAGTTCACTTTTTCAGGGCTGATCAGAAACTGAGGTCTCAGGTTACGTTGTTCGTATATATACGCTCTACGATGCCTGTGATTGACCAGAGCGCCCCACCATTGAGACCGGAGGCACCTGATTGGCCAATCAACTCGTAAAAACAAATAAAAAAAATATAGAGTGTACATAAGAACAACGTAACCTGATACCTCAGTCTCTCGTTAGCCCTGAAGAAGTGAACTGCAATGTTCACCTGCAAATATGAGCGTAGAGAGCGTTAAAGTAGGGTCAAGAGAATTATTTTTCATACATTTTGAATTATTAAAAGTTATTTAGATGCTTAAAAAGAAATGTTTTCTTTTCAATTTTAAATTGAAAAGAGTTAGAAAGCCTCAACTTCAAGTTTCTTTGTTTTTAACTACAAGAACATCAATTTCTTTCAATGGGAAAAAAATTTCACTAAGAACTGAAACTACAATAGTTTGAGATTAGCTTCCCATCCTTTTTTGAAGAATTAACAAAAAGTTAAATAAATTAAAATATTCGGCTATTTTGAGAATAGTGAAAATTAGAAAATAAAAGACTCACCTTTGCTGGTGAGACTGAAGCTTCTGAGTCTATAACTGTCCTCATCTTCGCCTTCTTCTCTCTGAGGCATTTGGACAGAAACGTCGGGAACATCGAGAAATGCATTACTCTTCCTGTGATGAGTGTGATGCATACTTTGACCTCTTCTACTTCCTCTTCTCCTAAATCCGGGACTAACGTCATTTTCATTCAGCCTGGGTTCACTGCTGCAATGAGTAGATTTCATCGTTGGTTCATGATGATGATGTTGAGCTGCTGCTAAAAATTGTGCAAAATAACAAATATTATTATTGGCGCCCTATTCCTCAACATTAAACGACTAGACTGAAGAAAAAAATAATGTTTGAAAAACAAAATAATTTTGTTGAGCAGTTTTGTTTGTTCTTAACGAAGTTTGGTTGCGACTACCAAAAAAGTAGTTGAAGTTACAAAATAATTTATTTAGCTCAAATAAAAAAGTTTTTTAAGTACTTTTTGTTAGGTGTAGCAAAAAATTTTTGTTGAGTGTACCAAACACGCAGTTACGCATGCGCTCTCTTATCAGGCTTAACGAGCAACTGATTACTTTTTCAATATGGTGGATTCGAGATCAGCCCTCTGCATTTTGATCGCTAATATTATTTGTAGCTCTATCAAAAAAAAAATTAAGTAGAAAAAAAATTATTTATACATTTTATTATTCTTTGTATTTAACTCCTTAAATCCTTAAAACATACTCGAAAGTATTAGAAAAGTATTTTAAGTATACCAATCTTTTTTTCGGCAAACCAAACATTTTTCTCAATATTCTCTAATCTTTCTTCATCATGAGTGAATATGTCATTAATGTCCAAATCAATAATTAATATGACTAAAATTCCAAGTTTTATTAGTTTTAGCAACCTAGATATAGGCATAGGAATGGAGGTACGGACAGGGTTAGGAACTAGCAATAGGAGGAGAAAAAAGTTAGTAACGACGGAGAAATAATAGGGCACTGACATATTTTAAGAGGAGAATTATTCACCATGTACTAGAAGCAGGAAACTTAACAAAGCAGAATAAAAATAAAAAGGAAGAAAAAAGAATGAGAAAGTATAAGGAGAAAGAAGGAAGAAAAAATGAAAAGGGAAAATAGAAAACAGATGAAAAAGCTGTAGCAGGAGAAGGTTAGGAAATCGAGAAGAATATGGAAAGCACAATTAAGAAGGAAGAGCGAAGAAAAAAGAAGCAGAAGTAGAATGAGGAAAGAAGGAGGGAGAAACAATAACTAGAAGAGAATACGAGATGCAGATAGATATAAAGAAGGACAAGAAAAAAGATAGACAAAAAGTAGAATGTTAAAAAAGAGAAAAGAGAGAGGAGAAGAGTGAAAACTGATACGCAGCATAAGTAGGGAGAAGGGAAAAAAGAAGAAGACAAGGAAGGCAGAAGAAGAAGAAAATGACAAGTCGAAAAGAGGAGAATGGTCAACGGATAAGGTGAGAGGATAAGGAGGAAGAAGTAAGGATAAAGGTCGAGAAAGGGAAAATATATAAAAAGGAAGTAGCAGGAGAAGATATAAAGAGTTGGAAAAGAAAATTGAAAGCAGAAAGTATTAAGAAGTGAAAAAGAAGGAATAAAAACAGAGAGCAAGGTAAAAAAAGAAATGGAAACGAGGAAGAGATGCAGATGAAGACAATGAAGAAAAAAAAGAAGCAAAACGGGAGGGAAGAAAGAAGACGGGGAAGAGTGGAGAAGGAGATGCTGAATGAGACATCCATATAAAAAAGAAGTTGCAGAACAAGAAATAAGAAAGAAAAAAGGATGAGAAAAAAAAGAGAGTACGGAGAAAAAAGTATGAGAGTGGAGTAAGGAAGAAGGAGTAGCGAGAAGGAAATGTAGATAGCGATGGAAAAGGAAAAGAAAGAAGGGATAAAAAGAAGAATGAAAACCAAGAAAGGAGATAGGGAAAGAGTGGAGGATGAGACGAAGAAGAGGTAGGAAGAAGGGAGAAAAAAAGTGACAAGTTGGAAAGAGGAGAAGGGTCAAGAGAGAAGGAAAGGGGATAAGAAGAAAGAAGTAAGGATATCGGAGGACGAAAAACAAGAGAATATAAATAAAACAGGAATACCAGGAGTAGGTATAAGAAAATGGAAAAGAAAATTAGAAGCAGAAGGAAGAAGAAATAAGGAAAAAGAAAAGGGAGAAGGGAGAAAAAAGAAGTGAACACGAAAACGAGGTGCATACGAAGGTGGAGAAGAAAAAGAAAAAAGTAAGCCAAAATAAGGAGAATAAGAAGGGGGAAAGGAGATAGCAGAAAGTGGAGAAGGGAATGCAGAATAAGGACATAAAAATAAAAAAAGTAGCAGTTTAAGAGAGAAGGAAGGAAAAGGAAAAATAAAAATAAGAGAGAATGGCAAAAAAGTAGAAAAAAAAGTCAAATAGATGTAAAAGCAAGAAGAAAATGCAAATAGAGATGTAAACGAAAATGGAAAAAGTGATGTCAATGAAATTAATTGAATAAAGAAGCAAGAAAAAAGGAGGGGAAAGAAAAGGGAGAAAGGCGAAGAAAAAGCAAAAAGAAGAACGAGGTACAGATTAAAATGGGGAAGAGAAAGAAAGAAGTGGGAAAAAAAGAAGGAAAACGAGTAGGTAGAAAGAAGATAGGAGAAAAGTGGAGAAGGGGATGTAGGATTAGGATATAAAAATTAAAAAGAAGTGGCAGTAGAAAAGAAGGAAGATAAAAGGATAAGGAAAAAAGACAGAAGCAAATGGAGAAGCAGACGGTATAAGAAAATGCAAAAGGAGACCAAAGAAGGAAGAAAAATAGAGAAAAAAGAGAAGAAAAAATCAAACATAAGCAAAAAGGGAGAAAAAAGTAGAAGATCGGATAGGCTAATGAAGAAGGAAAAAAAATGAAAAATGAGGAGAAGGAGATTATTATAGAGGTGGAGAAGAGGACGGGAGAAAAAGAAGGAGAACGAGATTGGAGAAAGAAGACTCAAGAATACAGGAAAAGATGAAGGGCCAAATAGGAAAAGAGAAAAAAGGGGTGGAGGGAAGGAAGAGGTAAGACAAGAGTAATTGCAGGAAGAGGGAAAAGGAATACAAAGTAATAAAAAAAGAAGGGAGAAGAATATAAATAAGAAGATGCATAAGGACTAGGTACAAGTAGAGCAGAGAGGGGGGGGGGAGAAAAGAAAAAAACTAGGAAGAAGGAGGAAAAAAGGATGAAAATAAGAACAAAGAAACAAGACGAGTGAAGAGTGGAGAAGCAGGCTGAGAAGTGAGAGAGAGAGAGAGAGAGCAAAACAAAGGAGAAGAAATTAAGGGGGATACAAGAAAAAGTAATAAAACTTCAAGAAGAGAAGAGGATGCAACGGGAGAAGGAAGAGAAAAGCAGATAGAAGGGAGAAAAATGTAGGAAATATATGAATAGAACTTGGAGAAGAAAGAAGCCATAAAGAAGGAGAAGGTTGAAGGAGAGAAGCATGAATAAGAACTCGGCAGAAGAATAAAGGTAGAAGGTGGGATCAAATAGAGTAGCAAAAGAAGAAGAAGAAGGAGAACAAAGAAGGAAGAAAAATAGAGTAGAGAGAAAACAAAAAAAGCGAAAATAGGCAAAAAGGAAGACAAAAGTAGAAGGTTGGAGAAGGTGATGCAGAAGGAAAAAATATGAAAAATGAGGAGAAGACTGGAAAAGAAGAAGGCTGAAATAGAAGAGAAGAGAAAAATGAGAGGGGAAAGGGGAGAGAGAGTTAAGACAAGAGTGAATGCAGGAAGAGGAAAAAGGAATGCAAAGTAATGAGAAAAATGTTAATATATAATGGTATAATATATATAATATATATAATATATAATTGAATAATGGTAAAAATAGAGCAGAGAGAGAGAGAGAGAGAGTGAATGAGAGAGAGGAATAGTAGAAAAAACAATGAAAATTAGAGCAAAGAAACAAGACGGGAGAAGAGTGGAGAAGCAGAATGAGAAGGTAGAGAGAGAGAGAGAGCAGAACAATGGAGAAGAACGGGATAAGGAAAAAGAAAAAAGTATAAAACTTCAAGAAGAGAAAAGGAAGCAAGGGAGAAGAAAGAAAAAAGGAAGAGAAAAATCAGAGAGAAGAGAGAAAAATGTAGGAGAGATAGAAATAGAGTTTAGAGAAGAAAGAAGCAAGAAAGAAGAAAAAGGTTGAAGGAGATAAACATGAATAAGGAGACGGAAGGAGAATAAAGGTGGAAGGGGGTAGGAAATGGAGTAGCAGAAAGGAGAAGAAGATGCAAATGGAGAACAAAGAAGGAAGAAAAATAGAAGAGAAAGAGAAGAAAGAAGGGATAATAGGCAAAAAGGGAGAGAAAAGTAAAAGATTGGAGAGGGTGTTTGACAAGAAAGAAACAATAAAAAGAGGAGAGGTAGATAGAGATACAGATGAACAAGAATACAGGAAAAAAAAGGAAAACGAGATTGGGGAAAGGAAACGAAAGAAGACTGGAGAAGAAGAAGGAAGAAACAGGAAGGAAGAAGGGTAAAATGGTATGGAAAGAAGGGAAGAGAGAAATATCAGAAAAAGGCGAAAGCAATACAAAATAACGAGCAATAGAATAAAGAAGGATATGAAGAAGAAGATGGAGAAGGATTATTTAGAATAAGGGAAGAGTGAGAGAAGGGAAGAAGAGAGAAAAAATGAGGAAAAGGGAGAAAAAAGAAGAAGAGAGAAGGAAAGTAGATTCAGAAGAAGAAGGAGAAGGAGATTCAAGGAAAAGGGAAATTAAAAGAAAAATAAGGTAAAGGACAAAGGAGAAGAGAGGAAGAAAATAAGAATTTATTATGCTCATTTTCTGAACTCTGCTCCCTCAGTATGACTCTTTTCTGACGAATTAAAATAATTTCAAAGATTGCTTCATAAAAATTTTGAAGGAAAAACTAGTTAGTAGTAATACAATTGTTTTAAAAGCATTATTTAAAAACAATCTACCATTTTCTAATTATATGTCATTTAATAAAACTGCTGAAAATTTTCTTTTGGAGGCAAAGTCAGCACAACAAACAGAAGTTTAATTGTCTATTTACTTTTAATCTGCAATTACTCTTCCGCAATTGATCAAAATTTAAAAATTAACGTTTTAATTAAAAACTAATCTAACTTCTAGAGTATGGGTATGAATTTTAATTGCAAAAAACGTCGAACAAAGAGTAATCAGCCACTAGTAAGAACATCAGATGGATTTCTGTTTTCCTTTGGCGTTAAATAATGAACTAACGGCAGCAATTTAAAAAGCAATGAATATATTCCAAAAACAAATTATTTATTTATGATGGAAAATAAAAAAATACAATTATTTATTGCTGCAAAATAAGTCTTGAGAGAAACAAATTTTTTTTTTCAACGTTAAGGTAAATTTTTGACACGAAGAGGAAAAGTTTTATGGGAAAGTTTACAGGATGTTTTAACTTTAAGCGATTTATTTTTAAATCTCTTTTAACTCTTAGGAATAAAATTTGAAATTCTAATGATAAAGAATGTGCACAAGGAAAACGAGTACTCTTGAGAGAGAAAATTAAGCTTTAGAAAGCAACACTTGTCAAGAGTAAATATGCAAACTTTCTTCAAGGGGGTAAAGAAGAAGAGGGGTCAAAAAGAAAATTAAATGACAAAGACAATTCCTTTATAAAATTGTTAATTTTTTACTAAATAGCTGAAGATCCTAATAACAAGTTTAATTTTTAACCAGAAAATATAATTTTGTTTAATAATTAATTTCCCACCAGATAGTTTAATTATCTAATAGATTGTTGAATTCAATAAAAATATAAAATTTTAGCAAAAAATGAAATGCTTACATTTTTTAATTAAAAAATTAATTTTTAATCAATTAAGTAGAAATCTCAACAAAAGAAATTCTAAAAAACTGTTCTATTTTCAATCTGAAAGTATGAATTTTCCTTAAAAAAATTTTTACGAAGTAGCTATATTTTCGAATAAATAGTTTAGAATTTACCCAAATACTTGAATCGTCATACAAAAGGACATATTTTTCACCAAACAACTGCATTTTCAATAAAAATATTTTTATCCAAGAAAAAAATTTTCAATTGAAAATATCGATTTGTAACCAAGAATTAAATCGCTGCATTCAAAGTTCAAAAAATTCTCAAACCACTGAAACTACATTTTCAACAAACTGGTTAAACTTTTCACTAAAAATATTAGTTTCTAACTAATATCATGAATTATGAACAACAAAAATTGATTTTTAACAAATTTTTGTAACTTTTAATGAATTAGTTGAATTTTTAAATATAGAAGATAAATTTTCAAATAAAAATATAATTTTTGATATATTTAAACCATCAAAGCTACTAACTGCAGCAAAAACAGAATTTCAAAAAAAAAATTTGTTAACTAATTTAATTTTTGTCCATAGAGTTGAATTTTTATATAAAAAGGATCCATTTTCTACCAGAAATGAAATATTTGTATCTTTATTTGAAAAATTATTTTTCAACCAAAAAAGAAACGAATCTTCAATGAATTTTTTAAATTTTCATTCAAGGAAATAGAGATTCAAGTAAAAATGAATTATTAAATTTTTTAAGGAATGAACACATTTTTAAGCTGATTGCTCAATTTTTACCTTAAAAGATGAATTCATAATGAAGAAAATAAATTTTTTACTAATAAAGAGAATTTTTAACAACAATAAAATAGTTCAATTTCTGTCAAGTAGCTTTGTTAAAAAAATAGATGTATTTTTAAACAAAAAGATCTCTTTTATATGAAAAAATTGATTTTCCAAATTGAAAAATATGGATTTTCAACAAAAATGATAATTTTCAACCAGATATTTTAACTGTCTAGAAAATTGTTAAATTTTCAACCAAAGAGAGGAAAATTCAATCAAAAAAATAATATTTTTAATAAAGAATTTTAATTTTCAACCCAGAAAAGTCCGGCTGGGTATCAATACTACACATATCGATACTACACATTGTGCAACTCTACACATTGGGTGTAGAGTTTAAATGATGGTGGTCAACTCTACACATTAAACTCTACACATTAAAGTCTACACATTAAACTCTACACAT
>JAAAKG020136752.1:0-13098 GCA_010014905.2 Druon quercuslanigerum
TGAAGCAAATGATTTTTCTCTTTCATTAAACCGCATAATAGTTGTTAATGACATTTTATGCCACAATTGTCGACTCTGTATTTATAAAAAAAAATCTTAATCGTGTCTCTAATGCTGGCGAGGAGAATGCCTCTCCTTTTGACAATGACCCAATTAATAATGATCCAACGTTTGAAATTAAACTGAAACTTAAAAGTCTGAAACTTTTCCAACGAATTTCACAAAAATCCGCAGATTCGTTGTTTTTTCAAAAACTTTATCATAATTTCGCATACAAATTTTAATCATAAACTTGTTAACAGCATATATAATGTAAATTCTTCAAACATGATAGCTTTGAATTTTTGAGTACTCCAAAGTTCGAGTCAGCTCGAACTCGACTTGAACCGTAAAAGAGGCCAGGGGGACCCTACTCAAAGTTACAAGTTTTTTGCACACCCCTAATTACGCTTCTTTTTTCTTTCTTCTACTGCTGTACTGTTATGCTGGTATTTGAGGGTTCCGATGCAAGTGGGGAGAGGCCCCTGGACGTCAGAGGAAGCATTATTTGAGCAAACGTACATATTAACTGTGAGCCTCAACCAACTTTAACCTAAAGAAGATATTATGAGACGTTTGTTACGAAATATTTTCAGAATATACAAAAATGAATAAAAGAATTGTTTACTGAGGGATTGTTAAAAATTAAATAAAGACTGACAACAGTTCTACCAAATTTGTAGCAAAAATGAAACTGTTAAATCTACAAAGGGTTATTTATTCTTTTGGTGAAAATGGTCATTAAAAATTATATAATTAGACTTTTTTGTAGAATTTTCCTTTTAGATGTTGTTCGTATATTTCTGATATACATATAGAAACGAGTGGGAGCGCTATTTTCAAAAAATAATTTTTAGTTCTATTTTTTTAATTCTTGAATAATAATCAATAATAAATAAAAAATAAAATTTATAAGAATAAAATAAAATATTATTATATAGCTTCGTTTTGCTTAAAAGCTAAGTGTTAAAAGGTGTTAAAATTGATTTGAGGCTCACCGTATACGACAAACCCAATAGAGTTACTTCTGCTTCTTAAACTTTCAGACTTACCAGTATGTATCCCAGTCTGCTCCATAGTATACGCAATTGGTAGTTTTGTGAAATTATACCGAGCGGGGGATGCATTGATGAGTTTGAAAGTAGATTTGAAGAGGAATGGGAACTTATTGATCATGAAATTCGGACAGTTAATTTAAACTTAAAAAGACGCCTCGCATTGCATTGTTGTGGTTACTTCATAAAAGTGAATTGTAGATAAGATCAATACAACCATCATATTAATAAACTTTAATATTAATTTCTAATAACCAACAAGCCATAAGAAGGACCATTTATATATTTCAAAAGTAAAAGGATACGGATTCCGGAACATTTTTTTCAGATCGACCTTCTCCTTACAGTAAGGACAAGTTTGCTTCTTTCCTACTATGAACCAGCCTCTGATGCAGAACTCATGAAAAACGTGTTCGCAACTCAGCTTATATGTATTCTCTATGACCCCCTCCTCGTGTTCGGTAACTAGGAGCTTGTTGCCACATACAGCACATACACCTTCCTCCAATGTTCTCGTTGGCATGCTTCCTGGTGTGTAATACTAAAAGCATAATAAAACTATACTTATCAAATAAATAAAAATTATAACTCATGACATGGTATGTACAAGCCTATACAAAACGCAGGTCGATGTTATTTTAACGATAAACAAGCTGTTTTTCCTTTGACATAATTACATTTTTCCTCTCCCTTTCTGGATATTCAGGCTGAAGATTCATTTTTTACAGTGAATGTAGACATATAGATATAAATTTAAATTTAATATTTTGTACTAAGTCGGGGCCAATAGTCTACATCAGCCATCACTCGACGAAGTACGAAGAGAGGACATAGAGCGAATAAAGGGTACCCTAGGTTCGGCTGTTCACGTTGACAAGTATAACAACTGCACGCGCCAACGCACAGTGGTTCAGGAATGGATTTACTTGGAAGAATTAAGCTGCAGGTTAGAGAGCGAGAGCGAAAGAGAGAATGAGAGGGGGGCGAGACTGAGAGAGGACCAGAGCGAGAGAGATAGAGAGAGCGCGAGAGATCTACTTTATTGCAACTCGAGAGGGGACCCCCCTCTACTAGCCGTAAGGTGGTCACGCAATACATTCCCGCTTCCGCTCTCATTGGATATACACAACATGTGACGATTAGTGATGGGAGTTGTGCAAATTTCGATGGACAAATAGCTTGGCATGCTATAAACGAGATGCAATAAACAAGCATTGTGATAAAGGAGGTTTGCATGTATAAGCTTTTATATAAACACTGTCTAGTGAAATTCACAGAGAAATAATAAAGAGACTGATCTCGCAGTAGAAACTGGCTCTAGACTTGAATCTGCACGATGTCGACTTAGCGCCGCTATCTGTGAAAACTCATTAAAAATTATTATAATCATAAAACCCATGAGGGTACATTTTTTGCTCTTCGATGGCCTATAATATCTGTCCCAGAAACCTATACCGAAGTCATTCATGCCAACCCGTCGCTAATAAACATATTTTAAAATTGTTAAAACAACTTTAAACAACGTACAGATGATTCGAGAATATAAATTGATTACTTGCCTCCTTGAAATTTACCCTTTTTCTAATTTATCCCAAAAATACCCTTCGACGTAAACATATGTAGTAAAGCTAACATATACCTGTATAAAATACATAAAAAATTGCAACCTTCAGAAAGCACTGATAGGGGAGACTTTTGATCTTTTTTTGTACTCCAAGAGCCAATATTACATAGTAATCTTTTATAAATTACAAAAAACTATATTTAGCAGGCCTGAATCATCCCACGCCGCAAGACCATCGCAGGTATTACAGATAGAAATTACTTCTACTTTCTTGTGCACATGATTCTGCTATTCAAATAATAGATTCTCGATTTTGTAGCCTTCCAAACTAAAGGATCAGGTTTTTTTTGCTACTCGATTTCGAAGTTCTAATCAGACATACCCAACCCAGGGAACTCCCTGCGAGAACAGATGCTTCGATAGGAGCGCAGTCCCCTTGGAGAGCTGTGGTGGTGGAAGATGTGTCTCCTCTGTGACGTCACGCCGCTAAAGGCCTCACCGTAGATACAAAATATTTGTTGAGGTGCTAGGGAGCGAATAACTTTTTAATCTAAAATTTGAATAGTAACTTGGACTTTAATTCTTTCATTTCAGTATGTTCATATTTAATTTCAATTATTGCAATTGGAAAGAGAAGTTTACAAAGTGCTTTTTTGTTTACATTATTGAACATTTGAGTATCACAGTTTCGGTTTGCTGATACTTTTGAAAGTCTAAAAATCTACTAAAATTATGCACAAGGTAGAAAGATAAGTTATGGAATTGAAATATGAGCAAAATCTTGCCCAATCATTCATTTTTTCATCTCCTAATATATATATGTATATTCCCATGTATCAATCCTATAACTAGCTTATTGACCTTATGCATAACGTTAGTACATTGTTAGAATTTCAAAAGTAGCAGCAAATCAAAACTGTGACATTCAAATCTTCAATAATATAAAAAAGCACATTATAAACTTCTGTTTTAAATTACAATGATTGAAAATAAATATGAACATACTGAAATGAAAGAATTAAAATCCTAGTCACTATTATAATTTTAGATTAAAAAGTTATTCACTCCCTAGCACCTCAACAGATATTTCCTATCTACGGTGAGGCCTTTAGCGGCATGACGTCACAGAGGAGACGCATCTTCCATGCCTCTGCATACATTATTTATAAGCTATTATTTATTATTTACCATTTATTATTATTGTACAATTTGCACATAGTAACTATATAAAAATTGTATTAAAACTCATAAAAAGTATATGCCCATGCTCCTCTCGCCATCAATCTCTAGAAAAAAAGGTTCCGCCGCTTCTGAATATCATGACTATCGATATGAGGTTTAATTTAAATAAAAGCATTCAGCTAAGATATATTGTTAATATCCAGAAATAAATGGATCAAACAGTGGAAAAATGTAAAAAATTAGTCCTTGTCGACAGAGTTAACGTATGGTTTCCTTAAATTATTCAGACTTAATTCAGGCACAGAGGGTTTCATGTTCGCGCGTAAAGACGCTTCATTTGCACCTTAGTATACCGCAGTCACGTTTTACGTTAATTAGTTTCCAACGACAGATTCTTACGGGTTTGGTCGTGAACCTGCCCTGCTAAATGTTTCAAGGGAGATAGAGCCACTTGTCGAGAACGAGAACTGCTGAATTTCCTGAAACTACAAGTTGCGGATAATAGTTTCCATTGTGCACTTTAGGCCTGACATCGTTCTCATTTACTGCGAGAATCGAACTATGTTCGTGATCGAATATTCAGATCCGGCCGCTAGCAGCAACAATGTGAAGACAAAGGAAAAGGAGAAGTATTGAGACCTTATAAGGAAGCAGCAGAGACTTTACCCGGAATATACGAGTAACATGATTGTGTTTGAAATCGGTGCTGTTTAAGGTGCGAAGCCTTTGCTGGTACGTAACCTCGAACCCAAGGCACTGGCGAGATGGATGCAGAGAGCTCTCATTCCTTAAAGCCGGTTCTACTGGAAGTCAGGGTTATATTCCTGAATTACAGTAATTTTCACGGAGAATCTGCAGCGGGTTTTAAACCTATTACATTCCACCGAACGCGTCTGCAGGTTGCGGATAGAGGATCCCTGTACCAAGGGTTCCCGGTGAATATGGTTACAATAATTAACAAGCTGACGTGGAACATTGTCAAGAGATTGTCTCAAAGGAATAACTCCTACGTGTGGGCGTAAGAACCGTGGCGGAGGCTGAATGACACCTGGTCAAGGTGTCTTAAACGGTGACGCTGCGATACCGAGCGACCTTTCAGAGTGTGCAGCCTTATCCTTACATGCCGGATTCTACAAAGGCGGACAAACTCTTTCCCTAGCTACTCTTAGGAAAAATATTAACAGAAAAAAACCACCAAAAAGTTGTAATGAGCGATTACACACGTGTGCGTGAGCTACACACTTTTACACCAGGCTCTCGTGTCCAAACCCAGCGAGGCCCTACTCCCACCACCTACTACCCCCAACACCAGCGCACCGGCAGCCGGTGCGACCCTCAGACGGCCTCAGACGGCCATCAGGAATCGCAAGGTTTAGGCGCACCTAAGCTTGCCATTGCTACAAGTCCCCTCTTTCGATGAGGATTATCAATGCTCAGGTGCACCTGTCATTGCCAATCCAAAAGTCGTAGAAATGTCAGTGTTTAGGCGCACCTATCACTGACATTTCACGCAAATTCAACTCGCAGTCCTATTCCCGTCCAACTTTGGTAACACCTAAACCAAAGGGTAATGTACAATTTGTCGTAGCACATAGGAGCACCTATGGCTACACAAATCCATCCAAGCGTTAACGAACGGGAGCACCCGTGGTTATCATTTGCCGTTACCTTGCGGTTCCTTTTCTTTCTTGCCTCCTCAGACCACTCTCGTATCTCCCACGTAAGTTTCTAAATGGACTCGATTACCGACCGTAGGGGGAGGGAACGTAAAGAACGAGTGTATTTCATCGGGTCGAGTTCGCCACTAGAGTCATCCTTTTCGCGTTCTTGTCGTTATAAAGAAGTCTTGTTCTGTGCCACTTTTTAGGAGACCGACTAAAACGAGGGCCCGAGCCAGGTTTCTTTTCGCCGCCGCCTTCACGGACTGCCCAAGGCAGTATCAGCAGTCCAAGGCTGAGCTAGAGTCACACACATTCCTCGTAAACAAGTCGAAGGAATCAGTGGGAGACCTTTTTTGTATCCATGATACAAGATCCCCCCCCCCCCAATTGTATCTAAACTTAACATCCACATTAGTAATGTAAAAGAGGTAGGATAATAAATGTTTTTATGTATCTTTTATAACGTAAAGATCTGTTCTCATTGTCTTAAAATACCTAGACCCTGGGCAAATGAAGCATCCGGCGAGAAAAATCGATAAGGGAAAGAAAACAGATCGTCACAAAGTTGTATATGTAGTTCAAAACGAACGAACGCGCAGTGCAGTCATGAAAAGGTTGGCAAACAGTGCCGAACACCCTAGCGTTCAGGGTGCTGAAAATAATTTAGATTGAAACACGACGACGAACTGGTGAAACGCCCATATTGAGCGGAGCAATCAAGTCAAGGATGATTTCCTAGAATGCTACGATGCCGGCACTGCCTATGCTCGCGGAGGCTTTATGGCACGTATGCACACTCTGTGGTCCCAGAAACACCCAGAGCTTTAACACGTTTCGCATCACTCCTTGCGAAATCAAGTGCTTACATCTCAAAAAACGGATGTGTACAAAAAGTTCTTTCCTAACTGCTGTTTGAACAAGTGGCAGACGATTGTGAGTTTATGGTGCTGCTAGATTGTTGACTGATTCAAATCGAAGGCTAAAATCGACAATGGATCAAAAGACCAAAATTCCAAAAGAGGAATGCATCATCTGAATAAAAAGATTGGATGATCACGACAGAATGCGTCATGTCGTCAGTGTGTGATTGATTATATAACATCTGGTAGACTGCTCACGGACAGGGTTCGAAAGTTCGCCCAGAAACTAAGAACCTCTAATCCGCTGATAATCATTCCGAATAATGTTGACAAAATACGGGTTTTTCTCAGAAGCAAGAAGAAGAATACAGCAGATGGAGAGATGGGTCACGGGGGATCAACAGTTTTTCGCTATCCCATCGTGACTTTTTGGCGAGAGTTATACAAGATCTCAAAACTACTGGAGTTGGAAGAAGATACTGAAAATATCATCCGCTTCAAGAAGTTTTGCGAAAACCTTATAAGAATGTCCATCGATCACCTCATGTTTAAAGTCGGAATGGCCCATTCCGCAATGTCTAGTATTAGGACTTACTATACTCCTGCAGAAACAGGCAACTTATCATAACCAGAGAATTATAGTCCAATAACTTGTTACAATACACTGAATAAGATCTTTATAGTTGTCCTAAACGACAGGATTGTTCGAAGAATTGCACTTTTGTAGAGAGAGAATTACGAACAATGTGGCTCGAAAAAAGGTGTATCAGGCTGCCAACAGAACCTGCTAATTGACAGATACGTCTAAAAGATGTAGCAGCCCATCAGCGCGTTCTTGCCAATGGCTTGAATTGACTACAGGAAATCTTTAGAATCAAACTCATAGGCTTATCATCTATCTTGGGTGCCGGGGAGAGAGCATCATAGTGGTGTTGCTGTTCCTGTCGACTTAAATTTTAATTTTTTATCTGTCTTGATAAGGGTGCTGCATGAGTGCCGAAGCGTTGGTGATTGTATATAAAAATGCTTTTTGTGGTTTGATAATAAAAAAAAGACAAAACAAATAAACAATTAATGATTTATATAAGATTTTTTTTTAAAAGAGAGGAAGGGGATTTGGTTGGTTGCCTTCTCATTTTTCTTTCTTCTTTTTTGTTTTTGTCCAAAGGGAGAAGTTCTTTTTCTTTTCTTTTTTAGGGAAGAAGAGGAATTTTTTGTTTTTTCCTCGATTGTAATTGAAACATTTTATGCTGATTGTCCAAATTTGGTCGTTGAATTCTTGATTTTATTATCAGGAATTATGCTCATTAGCTTGAAGGTTGATCCACACATAGTGAGATGGATAGAGAGATTGATGGCCAATTTGAAAAATAGATTTATTATCTCATCTGGAAATTATCATATGACAACGAACATTGACAACTTCAAGAGGGGTGCCTTTCACTTATCATTTTTATATGTATAACCTGAAAGTCTATCCTTCTGGTAAAATCAAACTTCAACTTGCTCTAAATATCGTTAAGAAGTACACGAGGGAGATTGGTATAAATTTTGGAGTAAGCAAGTGTTCCAGGATTTATCTGAAAAAGACAAGATTATTGGCGTTTTTGATGACCCTAAGCCAGTGCATATAAATGTTATTAGACAGCTTGATACTAGACTCTTCGATAGATTTGGTCTTCAAATATATTATCATTGACATGCTTGCTGTCCCAGTTCTACTCTACTCGTTTGGGGAGGTTCATAAGATGAAGAACGAGCTTACCCTGAATATTGCCACCCGTAAGATCATGCATATGCATGAGAGATTGCATGTCAATACCCGTACAATAACTGAATAGTTCTGAGTACACCTTACATCTTTGCAAATAGCAGATATTCTCTCCTAAAAATAGTCAGGAAACACGGAATCATTGGCAAAGGAGCATTCTTTTACAAACTGTGGAGCAGGCTTTTGGCCTAATTTCAAAATCAAAAGTTAGGAAAGTGCATAACAAGTGTACAACAATAGTCCTTGTCGAATTTTCTTTACAAAACCACCAGTTAGGATTACTCTTATCCGAGCCTCGCCAGAATCAACCTGCTGAGCGATCAGCGCCAAACAGCTGTGAGTCGCCTTCTTGCCCCATTAATGTAGTTTGCTTAACCACTTCACTCTAACTTTTTAGCAGTTACTCGATTTGTTTCGAAAAAGTAGACAGTAAGCGCATATCCCACAACCGTGAAACCCCTTTCGCTGTCGGGAAAATCTTCAGAGTGCATTTTTAAAACCTCGAAACCGAATTATCATTGACCCTTGGTAAGTTTCGAGTGTCTCGTAGATTTCGCCATTTTCGTAAGCCCCGTTCCAATAACCTTAAAGCAGATTCACAACTTTCTAACAATTTTCGGTTATGTTAGCACTTTAGACCACTAATGGGTATTTTTAGTAATAAATCATTATATTCTGATAACGTGTAAAATTCGTGCACTATTATTAGGGGTTTCGCCGAAAAGTTCAATACAGATTTCAAAGAAAATTCAAAATTAAGTACCAATTAAATACTATGTCAAAATTTTTTACCGCAAATATATTATTCTTATCTTGAACAAAAAACATTAGGTTTAAGGATCTGAAAACAGGAATTATCTAAAAAAATATGTAATTCTAGTATCTGTACAGTATTTTTAATAATTATAATTTGTACCGCTAAACGTGTTTCAATATTGTAGTGTTTATTATTATCTGTGATTCCTAAAATTATCGAAGCATAAAAATTAACAATATTTAATATTCATCGATATGGCAGGTCAACTTTCAAGGAACCTAGCTATTAATATTATGTTGAAAAAAACCGTGGCAAACGGAAATCTCTATTAATAAAAAGACCATAATATAACTAAGTATCGACCTATTAGCTGGATACTTTGATAATTAATGGTGACACCGCATGCCATTATTTTGATTGGTTTAGCGTTTGTAAGATGTAAAGTTTTATATTTTAAGGTCACGGAGTTAATTGATATGGGGGTTTAAAATTATTTTTTCATATTTAAGGTGAAACGGTAACTTCCTTCAATTAGTTGGTGCAAAAGTACTCCCATAATTATGTATGAATTAATATTATTTTTTTGCATTGTAAAAAGTAACCCGAAATCTATGGCGGGCTTCTCTTAAAAATCAAAATTATTAATAAAATTTTGTTTTTTTAAACAAAATGTTAGAATATCTAATTACGAAAATTTTGTATGCTTAAATAACGAGAAGCCCACCATGCGGCAAGTAATTATGAACATGTTAAAAGCGAAAAAAGATTGATTTATTAATTAATTTAAACGCCGTTTTGCACAAACCAGAACAAAATTAAACAACCATATTAGTGTAGAAAAACCTGTTTTTTAGTTCCTGGATTTACCGCCAATGGTCACTACTTATCTATTCTTGTTTCACAGATCGATAGTTGAGCATATATAATTAATTTCCTTTATTTCTGAATTAATGATCTCGCAATCTTAAGTTCAATGTCTTATTAAATCATTTTTCAATTTATATTTTGATAATGAAAATAAAAAATGAATTTAAGCCCATCTCCGAAAAAACTGTTATGTCGGTAAGTTCGGGACATTACTTTAAGACATTTAGCGAGAAAAAAATTCTCTTTATGATCGCCTGAACATTATTAATACTACATAAAAAATAATAATATAATAATATTAAATAAATATAAAAGAAATTAATTAATTTCATTCAATAAAGTTACAATGATCACATTACATCTCAAAATTTATTGTACAATTCGAAGCTCTTTGCAATGGAATAATATTACAAATCATGAGAACATAATTTTACAACATATTCTCGAACACATCATTTCATCGAAAAGACTTGAGCCAAAAACATCTGGTTTGTACATAGCCACGCTTAGAATAATGATAAAATTTCATTTTTGCTTATTGCATATTAAATATTATAATATTTCTTACGGCAGGCCTCTCTTAAAAATACTTTTCTTTAAATAAGTAAGTGATTCTCAATCATATCATGTAATAATGAATATGATATATAAAAGAATAATGATAAAATTTCATTTTTGTTTAATGAATATCAAATATTATAATATTTATTACGGAGGGCCTCTCTTAGAAATACTTTTTTTATTTACATATTTTTTATCAACAAAAAGTCAACAACGCTTCGTTTGTACCAAAGTCTGATTTCTGAGTATACTGGTGGATTACCGGTTATTACCTGCGAACAAATAGGCCGGCCCTTTCTGCCAAATTTACTTGGGAACTTGCTTTCCCCATTGATGGTATTTTTCCTCAGATGGTCTATGAAGAATTTGATTAAAAGATCTTACATAGCGGAATTTTGTTTACAAAGTCGCTGGGTAAGGCTTTATAAAGGTACTATTAAAAGTTCTTAAACATATGTTTGAAAGTGTTAATCAATAATTCGTTTTTTCTTAATAACTCGCGAGTTGTTGATTCTAGGTCCAATATGGTTGGATTAAAAAAATTGCACAATTGTGTAGTGCACGTAGTCACAATAGTGAAAATTTTTAATACAACCATATTGAACCTAGAATCAACAATTCTCGAGATATTAAAAAACGTATTATTGATCAACACTTTCCAACGTATGTTTGGGGACTTTTTACAGTTGCTCTTTATTTTTAGCATAAATTTTAAGATCATCCATGTAAAATACATGGGTGACCTTGTGCTTTCGAATTGCAGGTTTGCCGCAAACGTACCCCTAGGAATAGCGAGGTACACCTGAGAATGCCGAAGTGCTAGAGATAATGGCAATAATGTGAGGCAAAAGAGGAGTGGGCTCATGGAGTCGCTCTGAAAGAGACCTCTTTGGAAAGTGACCTTGTTAGTTGTCACACGATTTTTTCCAGATGAGATAGTAAATCTGGTTTTCAAAGTGGCATCAATCTCTCTATGCATCTCACGACTTGCAGATGAACCTTTAGGCTATACAAGATACAGATGATAAGTTTATGGTAGGTCGAATCGAAAGCTTTCCGGTAATCAATCCAGGCCACCGATAGGCAGGTTCTCCCGACATCCTGCTACGCCTTTCTTTAAGCCGCGTTGTTCATATATTTTTTGCCACACAGGTCCAATTGCCCGAACAATCCTATCATTTAGGATAGCTGTGACTATCTTATACAGTTTGTTCAGACTTCAAATATAAACTTCAAATATACTTTTTTTACCTCCTGGGTAGTGATAGTTGGACATTCTTCCTCAGGTCTTGTTATGAGGGCATCACACAGCTCCTTGAAGCTATTTATGTACTCTTGAGTCTTCGTCAACTCTATGTTGCACTTCGTAGACTTTTCACCGAAAGACTTTGACCTCCTATGGTTTGGGCGGGCGGTCAACAGCAACTGGAGGGTCTTGAAGGAGTCGAAATTGGTTAGAGAGAAACTGTCGGTTTTCTCTGACCCACCACTCTCTCCGCTCTAGACTTCTCTGACCGTCAGATAGTATCCGTATTCTCTCAACAATATGCGGAACGCGTACTGTCTTGCCCAGCCTAACTTTATAGCAAGTTGATGCATTCGTTTTTTGGTCTTCTGATCAACCGTTGTTTTTGTTTTACGGTTTGCATCGGCCAAGCTCTCGCTCCATAATACACACAACAATTTTGTAGGCTTAGGAGAAACCTGGGTGTTGATGGTTGATGGTTCTAAACACAGTTAAACATTAATACAGCCCATTGTGATTCTCGCAGCTGCTATCACTTGTAGCTCCCATTTTCATCACGCCAGCCAACGTTCTTGACTTTAAATTAACCGTTTTGCATCCCAATAAAACAGATCGCCCCTGTCCACACTGTGATAGCTGTACACTGTACGTGGCCACGTACAGAAATAAAATGTACTGGCTGCGGTACGCTCTGACATGAAGGGTATTACAATAGACACACAATCGTAAAAGGAATTTTTTATAAATGCTGCCCGGCATCTAGATCAGTTTTTCCAAGCCCAATAATAAGAAACGAGGCCTTGGAAGCTTTGATGGCTAAATTAGTCTTACCATTTTTTCGATAATGGGAGAATTAAAAAAAAATTGATCTCAATGAAACCATGCAAAAAACTTCTGCCAATTTAGACGCGCATTCTGATTGCCAAAAAGCCACTGAACCTTGTCTTCTCATTCTAATGAGCTTACTACTGAAATCCTAAAACGATTTTTTTCACAAAAAAGGTGGAATATAAGTAATATTAAACATTAGTTTTTACACGTAGAAAAGAAGAAAAAAAAGTTTTTTAAGGTTATATTCGATTTCTGCCAATAATATTTTTTATTCGTGAATATCAATTTTGTCCCCTTGAAAGTATTCCCCCTTGGATATAATGCACTTATGCCAGCACGTTTTCCAATTTTCAAAGAACTCTTTTGAAATTCACTTTTCGATTTGGCATTTAGCTGCTTCAGCGATTCTGCTTTTATCTCATGGATGTCCTCAAAACGTCTTCCTTTCATGGATTTCTTCACCTTTGGGAATAGGAAAAAGTCCCAGGGTGCCATGTCCGGCGAATACGGTGGTTGTGCCATCAATACGGTGTTGCGTTTGGCCAAAAACTCACGAACAAGCATTGAGACATGATCAGGTTGCATTACCATGGCGCAGTCGCCATGACTGATTTTTCCACAAAATTAGTCGTTTCTTCGAATTGCTTCACGCAAACGACGTAAAACTCCTACATAATATTCTTTATTGACCGTTTGACCTTTAG
>JAAAKG020136753.1:0-13098 GCA_010014905.2 Druon quercuslanigerum
CGCGCGCCATTTATGAAATGTAATCACTGAAAACTGATGCAGCTCTCCTATAAATTATTGTAAATCAGAAATTATTAAGTTTTTATTTATTTATATAAAAAAAGAAAATGTTTCCAATAAATCATCAATTATATTATTGGAACAAGTTCAAATTGTAATGAATTCAAAACAATTGTGACGTATCTCTGAAAATTCGGTATAAACTATATAAATTTGCAAGACGAGATTGATTCAAAATATAAATTTTAAATTTTAAATCAATTCGATTTTAATGAAAAAAAAACATTCTGAATGATTCTTTTTCAATTGCAGAAATTGATAAGTCATAATGGCTATCGACTACAGCGTAGCAGCATAGCAGATCGGTTGGCACGCTCAATTTCAAAATTAACAAATCCAATAGTGCTGTGAGAGTAAAGTAAGATCTCCTGCTACAGCAAACTGGATTTGTTGAACCAGCAAACTGGATTTGTTACAACAGCACATTAGAGGCTAGCAAGGTTGTACGATGCTGGCAGAGCACATTTATTTTTTTCCGTGCACAGTAAGCCGCCAGCCTCTCATATAACTGTCAAACCATTTTAATAAATTGCCATGAATTCCAAATGCTTGTAGTTTCTGGATCATGCTCGTGTGATTAACCTTGAACGCACGAGAAACGTCAGTGTAAATTACATCAACTTGCTTATTAATTGCCATTAAAATCATCCGCAATAAACTGAGTGTATACAGTAAGGTTAGTTCAACTAAGAATATGCCTGTAAGAGTGTGACACTCTTAATATTAGAATGTCTTTTTTCGGTGAGTAAACAATGTATCCTAATCTACTGTACCCAAAAAGGAAAAAACTGTATCCAAAAAAATTTTTGTTTTGTTTAAAGTACATTAATAAATTTGAAATTTTTAAAATTGTATCTGAAATACTATCGTTATCTAATTACAAAAGATTCTATGTTAAAAGTACACTCGGAGGCTGAATGTACGTGGCTTAAAGTTACGAGCGCTGCACAGGCACGAGCGTCCCAACTCCACAGGAGCGCGTGGAATTTTCTCCCCTATATCCCCACCTCCTCCGAAAGTAACGAGCAAGTGCGCCTGTTTGCGTTCTCACGCATTACCCCCGAAATCTATGCGTCGCAGGAGTGTAAGTCCCTTTTACGGTTCTTTGTTTGGAAATCACGATTTCCATACCTCTCGTACGTTCGGCGTCCGAGTGTATTACACGATTAAAATAATGGTATGTGAATAATTATGATAAAGAAAAATGAAAAAGTAGTCAAGGAAAAATCATGGCCTATTGAAAATGTTGTTTTTGGACACCCTGTCTAATTCTACTAGCAATAACTAGCAAAACATTTCTAGAAAATAAAAATTACTTACATTAAGAGGAAGGGAGGGTACAACTATTTTGATACGGTTTGTTACTGGATGAGGGGGGTGTTAGAGAGAGCCTTTAATACGTTATGTAATTTCAGTACGCCCCCTAGTTATCAAGCTAAGAGAAAAAACTGAATTTGCCGGATATTCATGCCGGAACAATTTCTAAACTATCTGATCAACAATTGCAGCAAAATTTAACGGGACTATGATAGTAGACACTATATTAATTTTATAAGTACAAACTAAATTCACCTAAAATGCAAAGGATTATGTAAATTATGATATCAGTTATTGCGACTTCAGTATAAATATTTCTTTCCCTGTACTGATTTATGAAATATAAATATCTAAGAAGGACAAACCTGACACCTAGAATACATAAGATAACGATCACAGTATATGTACATACGATATGGTCTAATAAAGCATAAAAATACGCGTAAGATACACTGTTAACAAAATTCTTCAATAATACATTAATCAGTTTTTCCTCTACTTGAGAAAAATGAGAATCTCTTATGGTCTTGCCTTTATCTGGGCAGTAATCTTTAATTCTATTGGTAAATATAATATTATACTATATCTATAATTCTATGTTCATTTGTAAGCACATTATGCAATTTTTTTCTAAACTGTGTCTGACTATGTCTGGAATAACTAATAATATAATATTCACGCTTACAACGAAATTCCGCATGTAACCAACTCTGGGTTCAGTTAATTGAAATTCGATATATCGAGGTACTACTGTATTATATAATATTATAAAAATACTTTAATCTGATATCATTCCTATAGAATCCGGAGAGTGTGTGCACAACAAGTGAAATCTGAAAAGTGTTCATATTGATACAGAACTTAAAGGAATTTCAGAAGTTTCAACAGAAAAAGGTACTTTGAGTTAAAATGTAAGCGAATGTTTTCCCTCTTTGTTTGACTTCTACTAAAAAAAAAGTTAAAATCCAAAAGTGTCCGTATTGGTGCAAAAATTTGTGCAAATCGCATACTCTCTGGAAGTGTAAGAATCCAGATTCTCTAAAGTGAGTGAAAGCTCACTCTCTGGAACTATGTGAAAAACACACTTGATCTTTCTGAGTGCTCACTGAACGTTCGAGCGAATTCGTTTAAACGGTTGTTTGAGTTGATTTTGATTCATATGGATTATTCATATGGAAAGTGATTAATAAGTTTAAGGCTCCCCTTTACATTCGTTTGTTCTGTATTGTGGAACAAGCCTATGCAGTTGAAAAAGCAGAAAAAACGCCTGCGCAAACAGCTTCTGGGTTCTGAAATCAGCTTTGTAGCCTGGACAATGTTCTCTTGACCCTAAAACAATTATTGCATACAATTAATATTTATGTCACAAGAAAAAGTAAAATAATTTGATAAATTACTTAATTTATTACTTGATAACTTACCCTAACAAATTGCAGTAATTTTTCTTTTTAATCACTTTCCATTGACTAGTGGTAAGCTGCTTTTGTGCTTTCTGCCTATTTTTCTATTTTCTTATTTTTTGTCTTCATATAATTAGAGACTGGCAGAATTTTCAATAATTCAGTTTTATTCTTGGAAACATATTCTAAAATTCTAGAAGTAAAAAAACGATGGAAAATTTCCCAAAAAGAGATCCGCTTCGGACTAAATTGTCAAGAACTCTCTGCTCATCTAAAACAAAAAACAGAGCGAACTTTTACTTTTTGGTAAGCACTTTAGCATAGCCAATGCTATATAAATAATTATATGATATATGGCGTTATATGGCCTCTGACCCAGGTCTGACCTAATCTAGACCGTTAAGTCTAGAAGGTCTGGTCTGTGCCAGGACTGGTGCTGATCAGCGAGCCAAGAAAAAAAATCTTAAGTTTGGTTAGGACAATTTGTTTGACATATTTCAAAAAAGTTTAAAATGATAGAAAATAAGAAATTCACGCTACAAAAGCTGGCCCAGGCTTGGACTGATCATCTAGCCAAGAAGAAATAAAATCTAAGTTCGATCAGTAACTTTATATTGATATACTTCGTAATATGTATAGTGTGTCTGTAATGACATTTTTTAACCAAAGATGCCTATAGTGAAAAATGATTTTTTCCAAGTCATTACCAGATGATGACTCTGACCCCTTTGACACATTGCTCGTTTTTGTTGATCAAATTATCGCAAACTGTCAGCAAGCCAATAACTTACTGACCCACCCATTACTAGCGGCTGGCTATACGATCTGGCTTGTGACTGGACAGAAAAAACTTTACACTTTTGGCTAGGCCCAGACTTTTTGGTCAGCGTCAGGGCTGGAATCCTGGCGGTGCGATCTGGGCCAGGCCAGCACCAGAAGATTTTTTAACACGAGTAACATTATCATTATTTTAATACTGTTTCTGTCCTCAAACTGTCTGTGTTGAAGTTAGTTAGAAATATTGGGCTCTTAGCATTTAAGCGCTGCTGAAAGCGGACGATATATGTCAGAGTGAATCGAAAGTATTAAAATCTTTTCTTTCGTTAGCAGTCAAAAATTAATATTGTATCTGCATATGTACCTGGTTATCACAGACAGAATGGAGAAATATCCTGTGTTCGCGAATTCATGTTAAAGTGCCAGATAATCGTAAAATGAACAAAATATTCGATATTTTTGACTATTACAAGCTCCAGAATGGTTACTTTCGACTCCGATAAGTGATATAAAATGCATATTGTATCCACATATACTCCTGGACAGTATCGACGCAGTGGAAAAGTGTCCTGGGCTCACGTGTTCATGTTAACGTGACAGATAATCGTAAAATTCACTACATTATTTATTGTATAACATTTATTGTATTATATTTATTGCTATAACGTCTGGTAAATCACGTGTGCTTATCATCGTGTGCTCTTAGAAAATATCATAAAACTGAATAAAATTTAAAGTTTCGTGTTTCTTTGGACTGAAATAATGATGTGGGATCATAAAATATTCTGAAACGCAACAATACTCAAAATATAGAAATGACAATATACATATGATGGACCGTTTACTTGTTACCTGAATGTAAAATAACAATTTCTTTCATTAGGATAATAACAGATGTAAGAATCCGACCGAATCACGGCCACATTCTCAATGCGCGCTAAGCGCGGCTCACGTCACTTGCAAGTTTAAACGCGCCTAGAGTGCGCGACTTAAAATGTTCATTTTCGTGTGCTTTTTGAAATTTAGTAAATGCTCTAACTCTGGTAATTTTGTTTTTATTTAAAAAAGTCATTAGTAGCAGTTGATTGTCTTTTTGAGTAGTATAAACAATTGTGCACAATGTGATGACTTTTTGAATTGTTGTTGTATTCAAAATGGCTGGCTAGCGAACTTGATCTTTATTATAGGTGGAGGGGGCGAGAGGTCAAATTTAACACAAATCTAATACCTTCTCTGATAATAATGTAAAAAATTTAGTGAATTTTATGATTGTCGATCAATTTAGCATAAATTGGTCAACACTGGACATTTTTCCCTTGAGTCTATACGAAGCAAGTATATATGTGGATACAAAATGAATGTTTTACCGCTTATCCGTATTAAAAATATCAATTTTTCAACTTTTGGTGATGATAAATCTATTTTTACTATTCACTATTTTGACATAAAATGACCTTGCGCGAATTGAAGACATTTCTTAGGTCTCAAATTTTTCGGGAGATACTTTAGCAACTACAAGAATATTTTTAGTCCTAACCAAAAAATAAATTAAATATTTAATTTTTTCGAGACGCCGCCAATATACATGGTTGTTATAATAGCACTTGATATCAACCTTATTTTAGCATCGTTGCTGTCCCTAAACAGTAAATGTTGCAAATAATTGAAAATATTGAGCGCTTCGTGTTCTAAGTTTGCTGGACCAGGCGATTTATATGATTGTTATTACCGTACTTGATGCTGACGTTATTTTAGAACCGTTGCGTTGTTGCTCTCAAAGTGTGAGTGTTGCAGTTAAATCAAAATAGGAGCACTAAGCGTTCGGCTATCGCGGCAAGCGCGATGTGAGTTATCGGAAGAATTGAACGTAATGTTGACTACATTTTAATGTGTGATACTTATTTTGTTATTGTTGCTAACTTTAATGATATGCATATATATCTTATTCATTGATTTTTTGTATTTGGCGTCGTATGACGCGAAAACTGTCAATTGAAACAAATGTTTAAGGATGTTGCAGTGGCCTCACATAATCTACTAATAACCTACCTAATATTACCAAGTTTTAGCTAAATCCCCCGAAAGAAATTTTCCAATGTGTGCGGCTTCCATTCCGTATAAAAATTTTTCACATAAAATGTTGTTTCTTCGAATTTTAATTTCTTAGTTATAAAATTTTGAATTTTTTCACTCTAATACAAAATACTTTTCTGAAGTTTCGTCGTTTCATTCAGATTCCTCTACGCATACGCCAAACTCTCGCTTTCATTCTAGTGTCGGGGGCTGCTTTTAAAAAGCCTTGGACTGAATTCGGGGGGATCAAAACGTGTACAGCTAGGGCCGTCTGAACTATATCCCATTGGAATGTATGCTTTTGCGCAATATACTTGACTGAGGAATCACGCACTGCGGCCCTTTCAAGAAGACTGTCACTATATCTCTCGCCCAGCTCCCCTGAGAAATTGCGTGTGTCAATAATTCTAAGAAGGCCGAGAACTGGGGGACTGAAAGCGAGAGTTGGGTCTATTTCAGCCGTCAGTAGCTTAATAAAGTTATATAAACCCGATAACAAAACAGAGAATTTTCTATGCAATTTCGCACACTTTCAACTACTTCTCTACACTTGCACAATTTTAGTCTTGGGACACCTTCTCTTGTTCCAACATGCATTTCATAATCCGAATTCAATTTCAAAATATATTTTTTATAATTTATACGTAGATTTATTAAAATTATAATGTTCTATAATTTGTTAATGATAATTTTTTTAATTTATCATTCAGGTTATTTTGTTTTTGTTGGCTATTTAAAAAATTTTTTAGGTCATATAAATTTTGCAACATTACGACATGGAAGATAAACATGGGGCATAGGTTCTGAAGCGTACCCACATCTAAAGAAAGGTATCTGAATGCTAGGACGAACATTGGGCCAGTTATAGTTCTATTGGATGGCATTTCTCAAACAAAAATTGATTTATTTCGTCTAATATTTATTAAAATGAAGAGAGTATAATTTTTGAATTATTGATGCAAGACCTTATTTTCAAACATCTGTAACTTTCTTTCTTATACGCCAAACGAATTTCACCAACAATATTTTCGATGCACTTTTGATCATTTTTACGTGATAACAATTTCTGGAAAAAATTTAAATTTCACCTAAATTTTTAAAAATTAAAAATGAATTCGGTTTTTTTCTTCAAATTTTGAAGCTCTTTATTTTTCTGAAAATAGTTTAGAAGGAAAGCTGAGGTTTTTCTATAAGACTCCCATTTTCAGTAAACTGTACAAACTATGTCACATGTATGCTTTAGAATATTTTTTAGAACATTCTTTAAATTTGATTTTATTCTCATTTCAATTTTTTAAATTTTAATTGAGCTAACTTAGAGTGCAGGTCATTTCTATTTCAGGTATGTTTATAACTGTTTTACCTTTTAAACTTTAATTTCATTCTCGGGTGTTGGTTCTTAGGTGTCTAACAGATAGCATCGTGTTTGCGTTGCTGTTCCTGCCTGATAAAAATTTTATTTTATTTTGATTTATTTTTTGTCTTGATAAAGGTGCTGTGTGAGTGCCGAAACGTTGGTGGTTATTTTTCACAATTGTTTTTATGTTCTAGTTTGATAATGATAGAAATAAAGATGACAAAAGAAATAAAAAAGGGAAGGAAGGGGATCCTCTCATTTTTCTTTCCTCTTTTTTATTTTTGTCCAAAGGAAGAATTTTGTTCTTTTATAGTTTAGGGAAAAATAAAGAAATTTTTTTCGAATTAAAATAGAAACATTCTATGGTGGTTGTCCAAATTTGTTCGTTAGATTCTTGGTTTTATTTTCAGAAATTCTGCACACTACCCTATTCATTCATTCTAATTAAAATCAATATATTTTAAGTATTAAAAATTAACTATTTCTATTTTCTCTTATAGAATTAACTTCGCAGTTCGACACTTTACCTAATGGCGAACATACAAATTACGAATCTTTTTATGGTGGACCTTTTTCCCCTGTCGGACCTCATTATCCTGCCAACCGTTATGCAGCTACCAGATCTCATTCTCCTGTCAGGCCTCATTCTCCGGTCAGGCTCCAGACTCCTGTCAGTCTACAGGCTCATGCCGGCCCAAATACGCCTGCTAGTCCACGAACTCCTGTTAGTACTCCGTCTTCTGGCAGTCCTCATACCTCTCGCAGTTCTGATAATTCTCACAATTCCGATGCTTCTCGCGGTTTTTATACTTCTGGCAGTCCTAAGACTTCTGGGACTCCTCAGACCTCTGAGAGTCCTCAGAAATCTGGATCATCTTTTCCTCTTAAGGCTCTTACTCTTGCCAGGCCTCACAATTCTTTATCCAAGCCTGGAATAGTATTACCATACACTTTCCCTGCTGTTAAAATTGTACTAAGATACTCAGACGATGATTATCGCAGAATAAAACCAATGAACAATCATCTAGTTTTAGCGAACTCCAAAGGCGAAATATTTGGAGTATTTGATGGTAATATTCTTCGTGTACTTTATAGTGGTGCAAAAAAATATAGGATTGCCTTCGATATGCAATCTGGAAGAATTAGGCGACTTATCAATCCAGAAATGAACCGATTTCCTGGAGGCAGAGAATATGTCATATACAAAGATCGCGAACCATCAAAACATTAATTAAGTTTTCTAAAATAGATAGTTAATGTATACTAATTATATATCTTGTTAAATTTTGCGGGACTGAATGTATGAGCAGAATTATTTTAATAAATTTCTGGGAACGGGAGATTAATGGTATAGGACACCTTATAAATAAAGTTTATTATTATATTTCGAAATGAATATTGTTTTCAAAATTATTTAGTCAAATTTAATTTAAGGAATTCATGTAACTGGAGATAATAAATGAAAAATTGTATTTATTATAATAACACTGTATAGTAGAAAAAATAATTTTAACAAATGCTTAGTTTAAAAATTAATTTTAAACTGTAATGCGAAATTAAACAATTTATGAATTTTACAACTTGATAGTTGAAATAATTTTTTAAAAATTAATTTTTTTGTTTAAGATTAATAATTTTAGTTAAAAATTCATCTCTGACTGAGATTAATGGTTTTCAACTAAAAAAAATTCTTTTTTGGTTGAAACTTTATCACTTTAGTGTGATATTTATCTCTTTGGTTTAAAAATGAATTTTTTGTTGAAAACTAATTTTTTAATCTGTAAATTCCATTATTCCATTTTTGGTTGAAAAAATATTTTTTATGCATACACAAGACCTGTTGTTGACGCTGCAACACACTGACACACGGCTGTATAACTGCGTGGGCCAGCTGTTCTTGGAATTATTAAATCAGTCGTTCTTATATAGGCGTTCTTGTGTAATATTCTTCTAGGAAATTGGGTAAAAAACCATATATTCTGTTGAAAATTCCAAATTTAAATTTCCCAGAGAGAAATTTGCTACAAAATTTCACTGTTTAATTAACAGCACATGAATTTTCTACAAATTTCAACAAAGCAATTTTTAACAGTTAAGTTTTTAACAAAATTCAGCACTTGAATTGTCAACAGAAGAATTTTCTACCAAATAAAATAATGCGTTTTCAACTGTTCTACGGAAAATTCCGCAATGCTTGCTAGCGAGGGTTAGAACATAAACTTAAAACTGCTATAACTTATTCTAATTTAAATATTTTTATTGCAAGTTACATATCGTTTGAATATCAAAAAAACGTAGATTTTAAATATATTATTTTTAATTTTCTGATTGCAAAATTAGAAAATTTTCATGTTTGGCATTTTATTTCTCATTAGGACAAAGCCCCCTCCTTCCCTCAGAAAATGTCAAATAAATTTAGATTGCTTAGAGCAATTAAAAGTGCTTTTAGAAGAATTTGATGAAATGACTACGAATATAAGGTGAGTTAAAGACTTCTAATCCATTCGCCACTAACACTTTTGTATGCACTAATAAGATGTTACCCTTTTTTTAAAGGAGAAAAAAGGGCTCTGATTACGAATATCTGGAGTCGATATTCGAAATATGGGTAAATTTTTGTTAAAACAATTTTTGAAAACAATTTTAGTATTTATTCAACAAAATTTCCATATTTTCACCGATCGACTAAAAACTTCTCTCCTTAAATTGTTGTTAAAAAGATGCTATTTTTAAGAGGAAACCGTTTAGACTCTTCATTTATTAATAAACAATCCTCCAGAACAACCAGTGTCATAATATTGCTTCAAACTATTGCGAAAGCTTTATCTAGCATTATTAAAATAATTTGTTGTTAATAATTTCTTTTGATAAACAGTTTATAACAATTGATATAAATAATATTCCTCGAAAACGAGAATTGACTTAATTTTTTTTTATTTGTCCTTAACACATGATTAAACTTTTCAATCTCATGATATTTTTTCGTACGACCAACCATTATTTATTTATGGCCTTATAAACATATATTTTTTATAAAAATACATTGCTCGTTGCACGAGAAAATATCATGAAAGTGAAAAGTTTAATTTTATGCCATAGATTAATAATAAAATTAGGAAAAATCCATTTTCTTATTTGAGCGTTTTTGTTATTACCAATAAACTGGAACCTCGGTTATATCCACTCTCACTTATATCCTCTCGCGTTTATATACCTACCGTTTGGGACCCGCAAAACAGAAGGTGCATGATTACCACTGTATGTTCGTGTGTAAGCTGATGTAAATGTTCTTTAAAAAAATGTTTAAATATAGTTTAAAAATAATTTGAGATGCCATCACTTTCAGGGACCATTGTATTCTTTTAGAGGAGTGTAATCAGCAGGGAATGTGTCAAATTACTTGGGATTTTTAAAGTATTAAGTACACATAAAGGAAATTTGAGGTTAGGTTATTTTTTAAGACATACTGAAGTAGTTTTATTTTTCAATTTTATTTAAAATCGTAACCATTTTTTGAAATATTGAAAATTTGTAAGGATTACTTTGAAAATTTTTAAAATCGTCTTTGCCCTTTTTACTAATTTACATTGATTTTTATTATAATATTCTGACATGAACAAAGCTATTTGTAGGTTCTGTAAAATTGTTTACTAAAATTCTTTATTATGCATTTCAGATCAACCATTTCTTTCTTCGACGGAAAATTGAGAAAAAAATTAATGACCACTCGGAAAAAATCCCGGTAGGAAGGGCTCGGTTTTGAAAGTTGAACCTGGAGGACCCATTTTTCTGGTATAATATACCAGGACTAAAATTATAAGTATTTTATTGAAAGTATATTTCAACTGAATAATTGCGGATAGTTGTTCACTCATATAATATAAGAGTTTTTTTCAATCGAAGAATCTCAGAATGAAATTATTTCAGACTGAAATTTAGAAAACGGAAAAATTTCAAATCGTTAAAAATTCAAATGTTTGTAGATTAGAATTTTGAAAATGAGATCTATAAAAATAGAAAGCTGATTAGAGACTTCCAAGTTTAATTTTCTAAGATTTTTAACTATTAAATAAGAACAGATTTCAATTCGATGGGATACAAGTCTTCAAAATTTTAATTGCGTAAACTTGGAAGTTTATTTATAAAAAATTAGTTATCTTAAATAAATTGAAAGCGTTTAAAATTTGAATGCATGTTTTTCAATTTAACAATCTCTAAATGAAATTATTTTAGATTAAAATTTAGAAAATGAGATTTTTACTAGAAAAAAACTGTTTCTCCGCTTTTTTCATCTTTTTTTTTTTAAATATTTATTTATTATTTATTCCGTTCCCCATTTCAACTTTTTTTTATGTAGTTTCATGCAATTGCGAAAATACTAGAAAAAATTCATTATAGGATCATAACCTATATTTTTTTGTGTACAAATTTTAACAAATATTTTCTTTATTCACTATGTTTCCATTAGTATGAAAATTTCTGACGTTATAAAGAATCCATTAGTACAAAATTAAAAATTTGGTAATTTTTTTTATATATTATAACTTTAAGAAATGTTATCATTCGGAAACTTTCAAGTGTCGGAAATTTTCTATTTCAAACATTTTATTTTTTTTTGGAATTCACGACTTTAAGAAGTTAAATTTTTCGGTATTTTTCAGTCCCATTAATTTTGGTCATTGAAAATGTCCTGATGTTTAAAATTTTGGTTTCAAAGTTTTGGAAACTTACAATCTTTGAATTTTTCTAGTTTCATTAGGTTTTACTTTCAGAAAATTTAAATTTAGTTACTGAATATTTTCGGTAGTCATTTTTTTCGGTCGTTTTAAATTTCTTAAATTTGCTAGTTCTTGAATTATATTTTCGTTATTTATCAATGTTTATGATTTTTATTTCTTAGAAGAATATTTCACCATATACAATTATAGCGTCTTTGAAATGAATGTTAAAATATAAATAATAATTAAAAAAATTTTATGTATGTAAAGTATGTAAAGTATGAGAAAATTAACTTTTGATTCTTCTTCGAAGAATGTATGCCATTTTGGTAATTTAAAAAAGATTTAGGTTTCTTTTGAAAATTTTGGAAAAGTATAGATGATGCTATGAGCTACTGCAAAAAACTTAAATGAAGTAAATTTCTTCACACGATTGTAAAGAGAACTTTTTTTCATATTTTTTTACAGGACATATAAATAGGACAGTTAAGATTTAGGAGCGAACACTGAGACTCAGTGACTGGCTTTATCTGTAAGAAAATTATAATGATTGTAGTACACCGAAAAAGATTTATTTGTGAATTTCGCTTTGACTAAACAAATATTACAAAAATTAAGTGTTTTATTATTTAGTTTAAAAGCCGTAATATATTATTTTCCAATTTAAAATATGCAAAAAATATTTTTTTGTTTTTCATCAATTGTTCTTTTCACGAACGCAAGTGAATTATGAAAAAAATTACAAAAAATTTTCATCAAAAAGTTGTATCTTTCCAATTCTTTAGAGTAACTAGAAAATTTCTTTAAACTGCCAAAACAACGTTAATTTTTAGAAAAACTGAAAAATGGATTTTACGAAAAAGCCGAACTTTAATTTTCCCCATGAGATTTTTCAAATTAATAGTAATATGAAGCAGATCCTATGAATTGCGTCCTTGCTGAACTAAGTAGAAAAATTCAGAAATCTTAATTTTCTGCCATTTTATAATTAGAATTTCGTAATGACCAAAGTTAGTAAGTTCTCGAAATTCCCAATTATCCAAATTATAAATTACCGAAAAAAAGTTGAATTTAACGTTGATTCATCTGTTGGAATAATATTTTATTTTATATGAAGCATATTGCAGATATTAAAATTTAGGAGAGTTCTTTAAAATTTTAATCTGCACGGATATATATGCAAAATAAATAATTATTCTTACAAACGTATTAAAAATAAATTATTTAGGTATTCGAAAATTCTGTAATTTCGAGAAGTTACTCATTTCGGAAATCTTCGGTTTTTGATGATTCGAGTTATTAAATTTCGGTCATTATGCAGTATCGTCAATTTAAAACTCCTGAATATTAGTTTCTTTAAATTTTGATTTCAAAATATTGTAATTAATTATATATT
>JAAAKG020136754.1:0-13098 GCA_010014905.2 Druon quercuslanigerum
GTGTGTGTGTGTGTGTGTGTGTGTGTGTGTGTGTGTGTGTGTGTGTGTGTGTGTGTGTGTGTGTGTGTGTGTGTACAATTTCATTCAGCATCTTTTTTCCTGTATACAAAAGTTTTAGCTTCTTTAATTTTCTAATTAATGCCATAAAACTTAATTTTTTAGAAAAATCGATTTTAATTATCTTTTCACGTTAATCCGTGTTCTTTTAGTTAGTTTTTGAAATTTTTAAATAAAATATTTAGAAAACACACTTCGAAATGTCCTTCGACTGATATAGTAAGAGCAATTAAAAAATTTACTTAAAAAAAATGTATTTATTTTTCTCTGATGTTGCCAAACTATTGTCTTAAGTCGCTAGTGGCTTGGCAACTCGCGCGGGGACTTCAGCGAGAGTGTTAGCTGTGATTCTTAATACAGTTTCCGAACATGAAAGATAGAAACTAATACGGTAATCGGGTAATTCCTAAGTATTACGAAAATGTAAATAAATACTACTTCGTAATTTTAAATAATTGATTCATTTCATATTCTTAACTCCCAGACTATTTAGTTTATCTTAAACATGAAATTATTCTATTGTACAGAATATGAAATGAATAATAGTATATTTCCTCACAAGTACTATTGTACATGTCTTTACGGAGAAGTTAATGTTTACAGGGCGTCTTTCAGCACGGTTTTCAGGTCGCCCTTGCAAACATTGAGCTCCATGTGAGGAATTTTCTAACACTACGAGTGATGTATTGTATTTTATTCGAAATCAGTGATTTATGAGACTGTAGGACATATCTAGCTGTTTCATAAAAATTATCTAGCTAATTTATATTAGATAATTTCTGGATGGAAAAATTGAGCTAAATCAGCTAAATATTTAGGGAAGGCATCCATAAATTCAGCTAATACAGCTATCTTTTCTTGGAAGACGAAATCCAGATAAAAATTTACACGGTTTGCTTGGATTAGGTTTAACCCAAAGGTGTTCCCCATCTAAGTGTTTCCCTAATTTCTATTCTGTTATCAGAATTAGCTAATTTTAGCTAAAAACGAAAGTCGTCCATGGAAGGAATAAAGAAAAAACTTAATTTTTCTCAATTTTTTGTAGGTTAATTGTTCTAACTACGGCCAAAACCATTTCACGGTCATCATTTTTGTCAAAAAATCTTTGTCTGCTCACCGCGAACAATGTTTTCTGGATTATACTAAAAAAGCATGTGACATAAATTTTTTTAATCTAAAAAAACTGCGAAAATCTATTTTTTTCATGTTTTGATGATGAATCATTGCACTTTCTAATTTGAAAGCGTTAACTTTAGTATTGATTAGATAACTTATTATATTTCACACAAACCAGTTACTGAATCAATGTTTTATTGTTAGTTAATGAGAAGATATTGCCATCAGAACTTCAGAGAATGAGATAAAAAAAGTGTTAACAGCATGCTATTTGCATGCTATAGGCGCGTAAGAATCGTACTGCGCGATCAAGCCTGCTTGCTTGTATAACAAACAACAAACGTTGAGTTTTTTTTAATGGAAGAGTGTAAGTCACATACATATTTTTTACGCAAATAATTTAAAGGAGTTTAATGAATTACAAGTTGTTTATTTAAACTATAATGATGTCAAAAAATGGAATCAAAAACTGTGTTAAATAAAGTAATTAGTGTTGATTAACGTGCTATATATGTTTCAATGTTATTTATATCAACTCTAAGAGCGTCATACAAAAGAATAAATGTTGGTTGTCAACATGCTAGATAGCGCCAGCCGATACTCATGCCCTACCCAACTGCAAGTAGACACATCCACGTTTAGTTCGTTATACATCTGGTTTGGAACATTGAATTGTGATCAAACTTTTACTCATTTGTTAGAAATTATGTCTACTCTAAGAATGTATTGTTCAACATTTGCGATTTTCTACATGCTTACAAAATTACAGCGCAAATAGCACGCTGCAAACATTTTTTTATCTTATTTTCTGAAGTTCTAATGGCCATATGATCTCATTGAATAGAGATAAAAAATTTATTCAGTAACTAGTTGGTGTGCAATTTCATAAGAAATCTAATGAGCACTAAAGTTAACGCATGCAAAATAGTAAGTGTCGAGATTCATCTTAAAAACCAGAAAAAAGCATGGATTTTCGCAGTTTTTTCTAATTACAAAATTGATATCGCATGTTTTCGCAGTATAATTTAGAAAAAGTTGTTCGCGGTGAGCAGAAAAAGATTTTAAGTCAAAAAATGTGACCGTGGAATGGTTTTAGACGTAGTTAGAACAATTAACCTATAAAAATTGAGAAAACTTGAGTTTTCTCTTTACACTTTCCACGACTAATTTTCGTACTACCTAAAATTAGTTAATTCTGATGACAGAATAAGAATTAGGGGAAAAATTGGTTAGGAGGGGGGCACCTTTAAGTTAAATCTTATCCAAGCACAACGTGTTTAGCTGCGACAGCTAAACATTTTTCAGACATTTTTTACATTTTTATCAGAGAAGGAATTAGGTTTGTGTAAACTTTACCCCCCCCCCCCCGTTTTTATCAAATGTCCACGTTTTAAGATCCCCTGAATTAAAAAGCAGGTTTTTTCGGATGTGTCTGTCTGTTTGCTCGTTCGTTAATTCATTCGTTCATTAGTAGTGTGTCTTTAGATTTTTAGATTGTTAGCGCGATAACTTTCGCAAGAATATACAGATTGAATTGACCTTTGGTATGCTCTTTCAATATCTTAAATTGGACGTCAATTTCGTTACCCAGACATTTTGGATGGAATTTCATATAGTGGGAGCATATTCAAAAAATGTTAAACCACTTTTTTCGAATTTGAAAATTTTATGCACTCTTGTTTATAGTATTCAAAAAGAAGAACCTAACGACACACTCTTGTTGCGCGCTGCGCGCGTTACTCGCGACTTTAAGCGAATATATGTACAGTGAAATAATTTACTTACCTCGCGGTACGCACTCGGTCTTTGTATATACTTGTGCACAGACTTTTTAAAACTATAGGTCGAAGCATTGAAAATAGTAATTTGGTGATTGAATTCTCTTTTATTAAATCTCCTTCCGCTTTAGAGAAAACGTCATCACGTATCTCGTGCTTTGCACTTGAGTTTGTCCCTTAAATTGTATATCATATCCATAAATGTATACTATTATAATTCATAGCATGAATTAGTATTAAAAACACGTGGTTTCATTGTCTCGTATAAAACAAATGTGCATTCTTTAAAAAAAAACTTTTTTATTAAACACTTTATTGCAACTTGTGCCTTTTTTCAAAAACTGAGTCATCACAGTTGTGGTGCCCTTTTTCGCCTAATAATTTGCTAAAAGAGTCTCAAAGCGTCTAGTGTGGAGAGACTATATGTTGTTGTAGCTATAGCCACAACAACAGTCCCACGCAACTTCGATTAATGGAAGGGGGGGGGGGGATTAGTTTCAACAGAGAGTCATAGCTGGTTAGTGTTCTATGCTGAGAAGGTCACCAACCGACAGGACCGTTGTGTTAGATGGGAATTCGTATTATATATATATATATATATATATATATATATTTGAGAGTTTTTTTATGCTGTCAAAATTTGAAATTTTGATTTTTCAAGAAAATTTATAATGTTGTTATGATAATCTTGTAGGACATTCAAAAAGTAATCTTTTTCTTTTCTTGGCTTTTTTTAATATCTTATATTATTGGCTCAAAATGTTAATTTTCTTCTGTATCTTGGAATTTTGTAAATGCTATAACTCTGGTAAGTTTTGGATTAATCAAAAAAAGTCATTAGGGTAAGTTGTTCACCTTTTTGAATACTGCGAATATCCCTACAGAGAATTTTTGATTCTTGAAAAATCGGTCTCAAAAATATTTAAAGGGCGCTCACTTTTTGAATATTTATCAAAAATGGCTGGCTGACGAACTTGATCTTCATTTTAATATACTAAAAAAGTGTACCAAAGAAAAATCCGATCTGTCAATTCTTTGAAAAGTAATCGTACTACCAAACTAAAAACCTACAGACACACTAAAGAACGAACGAACAGACAGACGGACTCGTTCGTAAAAACCTATTTTTCGAATTCAGGTGGTCTCAAAACGTAGAAATTGGACAAAAACTGGGGGGAGGGGGTCAAATTTTACATAAATCTAATACCTTCTCTGATAAGAATGTAAAAAATTACCAGAGTTATGGTATTTAGGCCTCTAGTTCACGCACAGTTTTTGTTTTATTCGTAAAAAAACAGCATCAAAAATATAAATATTTAAAAAAATTTTTAATTTTTGTAAAAACTACAAAAACGAGAAAAAAATGAATAGAGAAAAAATGAATAGAGGTAAATTGTTCAGGCAAAAAAGATCTACAAATTTCTACATTCTCATAAGAGAAGGTATTAGAATTGTGTAAAATTTGCCCCCCCCCCCCTAACATTCGTTTTTGTTAAATGTTCACGTTTTGAGACCCCCTGAATCCGAAAAACAGACTTTTAGGAATGTGTCGTAAATTGTAGGTCAAGTTCGTTAGCCATCCACTTTGGATAAAAATTCAAAAAGTGGGAGCATTTTCAAAATGTTTGTAACCTATGAACGTCTGTTCATAGTATTCTACAAGATGAATAATTTATTCTAAAGACTTTTTTCGATAAAAACACAAATTGACAGAGTTTCAGCATTAAAAAATTTCAAAAAAACAAACGAAAATGAACATTTTAAGCCAAAAAACGCACGACACAAAAAGTAACAATTTTATCATAAGAACTTTTTTAATTTTTCAAAGAAAGCGAAAAGTCAAATTTTCAGGGCACAGAAAAAATGCAATATTCTAATTTGCAGTCAAACTATGCAAACTGTGTAAAAATATGAAAAGACACAAATTATGCACGCAAAAAGATTACAAATATGTTCTTAATAAATTTTTCATAGAATGCGTAGTTTTTTTTAATTTGTAAAAAACAAAACAAGAAATGCTTAAATTAAATTTTTGGACAAGCGACACAAGCTATAAAAAAATAGACAAAAGTTGCTCTTCCAAAAAAGAGCTATACATTTTTTATCAACAATTTTTTTAAGGAAGCCTGGTTTTAATTTTAATCAAGAAAAATAAGAATAAAAATAAAAAAATGGAATTTTTGGAAAAATGACGCAAGGCATGAAAAAAAATAAAATTGAAAAAAGATGTTCACCCAAAATGGATCTAAAAAATTCTTTATGTATAATTTTTAGAAAAAACGAAAAAATGTTCTTTTAATCGTAAAAAATAAGATAAAAAAATTAAATTTTTGGAAAAACAACACAAGAGAGGAAAAAAATGAAAAGAATAAAGTTATTCAACAAAAAACAGCAACTATTTTTTAAAAGCTCTTGCTATGAAAATACACTAAGAATAACAAAATCACCTCCTTTTTAAAGCGATATGATAACGACAAAATGAAATATCTGAATAAGCAGTACCAGCTCGAGGTACAGAAATAAGTGTAATAAACATTTGATATAATAGTGTTGAACGTAATGTAGAACAGTTTACATTTACGACAAAATCGAGTGCGAAGCACGAGTTAGGTGATGAAAATATGTTCGTTCAAGCCGAATGAGCTTTAACAAAAGAGAATTCACAATCATTAAATTACAGATGTCGATGTTTTCACCGGCCTGCACACAAATGCGAAGGAGGTACAAAGACCCACCGCGTAGCTGGAGGTAATAACATTATCGAGCCCTTACATTACTAGTGCTTACATTACTTACATTTTAGAATATTTGTACAATAATTTTCAAAGATTGTAAAAGATTAATATCACCTTTTTTAACCAACATTTTTATTTCATCCTGCTTTCAAATTTTAGGTGATATTTTTTAACATTTCACTTTAAAGTTGTATAATGTATAATTTAAAAGAATTAAATAATAATTATTATTAATTATTATAATGGAAATAAGTTCCAGTCTTCTACCTTGAGTTTTAACAGGGTTTTAATGCACACGCTCTTATGCTGCAACATTAGCGGAACAAAACAGTGCCTCTGGGCAAATTAGTTCAGACTCCAGACTTTACTATATTTTATTTTATTTGTATTTCCTTTTCTGAATGAAACATAATAAAACTTCAAAAATACATATCTATATCTATATATATAATTGCAAAATCATTTTTAAAAAAATGTGGGCAAATGGAAATTACGCATGTTATTTATTATTAAGTATATGACGGTAATTCGCTGAGCCAGCAGAAAAAGTCCAGGCTGCAATTGATAGAATGAGTCGCGTATTAGATAAATAGTTAAATACAGCCTTTGTTCCTTGGCATTGCATTGCCAGATACTGTCGGATCGGTGCATGTTGGCACTTTATATCAGTAACTCGTGTGACTGCTAAATAAATGGAACATAAAAGTGTTAAAAATTTTAAATCTTTATACCAAAGCCTACAAAAATTAATTGATTAGTGTCTATTACAGTTTTTCAAAATGATTTTAAGTATTTTATTAGTGACTGTAACATTGGGATTAACGTTTTTTCATTGCATAACTCACTATGGCAGAACGGGAAAATTAGTGAACAAAATTCCTGGACCAACTGTTCATCCCTTGCTTGGAAATGTTTGGGAATTCATGGTTCCACTAAGTAAGAATTGATCAAAAATATTTTTATAAGTTTCTTAGAGAATAATGATAATGCTAATTAGTGAAGATTAATTTATGCTGCTACAAATTCCCAAGTGAAAAAGTCATACATAGTTTATATATAGTGGACAAAACACTGATAATACATTCTCACTCTAATGAGAATGGTTTTATGTAAAATTTCACTTTGTCGATTTTCATCAAATCTCCCCGAGTCGGCAAAAATGATTTTTGCGAAGGTGTCTGTCTGTTTCTCTGTAGTATGTATACTGTAGGTAAGATAACTTTCGAAAGATTCATCAGATCAGATTCTGCTTTGGCACACTTTTTCAAGGCCTAAAAAGAATGAGCAAGTTCGTAAACCAGGTATTTTTTATGAAAATTCAAAAATAAGCACATTTTCAAAATATTTAGGACTATTTTGTTCATAATTTAAAAATTAAATGTACGGATATTTATAGAACTCGGAAACTAAAACAATTTATCCTCGCGACTTTTTTCGATAAAACGAAAATTATCCGATTTAGATCATTTTCAAAATCCAAAAAAAACAAACCAACATGAACATTTTCAGTCAAACAACGCATGATACGAAAAAAGTCAAAAGAAGACAAACTTTTATTTTTCAAAGCCCGAAATGATTATCATGAGAAATTTTTTTTTACAAATTCAAATTTCGATCAAACAAAAAATAATGAAAAAGCAAAAATTCTCTTTTATAGCCAATCTATGCAAGATACGAAAAAATGGAATTAATTAAAATTGCACACCCTGGAAATATCTACAAATTTTTGATTAATCACTTTTCGATAGGATGCATAGTTTTTGCTTTTAGTCGTAAAAGAAAACATTACAGAAAATATTAAAGTTTTGAAAAAACGAAATAAGCTATGAAAAAAATAGAAAAAAATTGCTCTTGCAAAAAATAGCGAAAACTCATTCAAATTTGTCATGAATAATTTTTGATAGGACACGCAGTTTTTGTTTTAATCGTTAAAAAATAACATACAAAATTAAAAAATTAAAATTTTGAAAAAACTGTGTAAGGTACGAACTAAAATTAAGAGATTAAAGTTGTCCACCCCAAAAGATATATAAATTTGTTATTTATTATTTTTAGATAGGACGATAAGATTTTCTTTCAATCGTGAAAAATAAGGATAAAGAGTAAAAAAATAAATTTTCCGAAGAACAACACAAGGGAAGAATAAAATTAAAAGACAAAAGTTGTTTAACTAATAAATATCTACCAGTTTATTATAAACTACAATGACATTTTATTTAACAACATTTTTCGCCTAAATTACATCTACATTGAATATAAACAAATAAGATTGAGGGAGAAACGACACAAGTTTAAGTAAAATGTTTAATAATAATTTTTATTTTAATGAAATGCGCATTTTTTTTATTGCTAAAAAAAAGACAGTAAAAATACTTTTGTTTCAATACGAATGCATATAATGAATGGTAATAATATATTGAAATTATATACATTTTCCAGGGTGGCTAATAATAAAATGTAATGCAAACTGAGAAACAAATATTAAAGTAATAATTAAAAAGGAGATTTGTACTTCATTTTGCAATATCTGAATGAAAAGCCTCAGACCGAGGTACAGAAATAAATATAATATACATTTGAAATAATAGATTTGAACATGATGAGAATGTGTTCGTTAAAGCCGAAGAGGCTTTAACTAAAGAGAATTCACAATCACCAAATGACTGTTGTCGATGCTTAAACCTTTAATTTTAAAGGCTTCCGCACAAATGTGGAGTAAATAAAAAGACCGAGCGCGTAGCGCGAGGTGAATGCACCATCGAGTGCGAAGCGCGAGACAAATTTGTATATATATATATATATATAAATTTTCACCTGGGTTGATATAAATAATATTATAGGTAATAATGTAAGTAATATTAGACAAATCGTCCCAGGAATTCACTTTTCAAAGGGAGAAAATGGTTGATGAACCATTGAAAAGCTCTCCTCAAGTTAAAATAATCTTCCCACAAAATCCCTTCCCAACTCAAAAAGCGAGAGTTGGAAAGGAAAAGAGCCGAAAATGGGAAGAGCTGTGTCCTGGAATATGCGATCAGGGAAGTCTTGAGCTGGGATTTCTTGTCCCAGGAAATCTCGTGATCATGCAATCTTATCAAAATTCCTCATTTGTATGTTTTAAAGCTTCAAATACTTGTAAACTAAAAAATTTGGTTGATCTTTAAAAATAGAACATTATTATTTTAAGTAATAATCAATTAAATCAACAATATTACGAACTTGAACTTGAACTTGAACAATATTTTTGGCTAAGCGTATGCATTTATTCATATTAATTATAAGAACTACCAAAAATCAATTTTTTTAAAAAGAAAAATAATTTTTCTCAAAAAGAATTAAATGTGAAATCAAAATATTTTTCATTAAATGAGAAACACTGCAAGGCATTTATTTTATTTGTCATAAAATTAGTTCAGCTTTTAACCCAAAAATAGGTTCTTTCTGAAGCGAATTAATTCAATTATTCGAAAAATGCAATAATACTTTCTTTTTGAGAACTTTTTTGGTATTAACTGTTGCGAAAAAAAATTGCCAAATGAACTCCTAACATAATGTCACAGAATTTTAACTAAAAATAAAAAGACTGGAATGACCATAATAATATTAGGCCTCATATTTCTAAAAGAATATAAATCAATTATTTAATATAATATTCCTTCACTGTATTACTTTTAGGGGTTAAAGAATCAGAATATACAATCGGATAACAATTGGTAGTAGAGAAAATTAAACTCAGATATATCAGAAGTAAAAAAAGAAATTAAAATTCAAATTTGAAAACGTATTACAATTAATTTATAAGCAAGAATGAAAAGGAAGATATTTAAAAAAACATTCTTAAAAAAACATAGATGATGAACCAATAAAGATTCAGACAAAAACAGGAGAAAAATAAATTCAGATGATTTATATCGTAGAAAGAAACATAAAAATGAGCTTCAAGCATTAAGATTAAAAAGAAGCGGTAGACACAATTGAAAATGCGGTTAAACGAAAGAAGCTAACTATTTTTTTCTATTATTTCAGCTTTCATTATATTATCTGTTGACACTGGTGTTACTGGAATGATAAATGTTCAAAGTTTTTATTGAAATAGCTGGAAATCGGTCACTGACAATCAGTGAAAAGTAACTTTTTCATTCACAGAAATAAAAACTTTTGAGAGTTGGCAGCACTGCACCATGTCAATTTAGCATTCGCAATAAAAGAATAATTTAGTAGATTCAATCATATAAACACAGCATAAACTTAAACCCCATAAATATTATCAAATATTAAAAAGGTGCAGAGTTTCGATGCTTTTAAATGACAAAAAATCTTACATATTACCATACTTTCAAGATTTAACTGCCATGTACACACCCGTTAAGTAAGAACTTTTTATACTAGTTAGAGTATATTTTTCCGCAGTTAATTCAACAGTCTGACAGTCGGAAAATAAAAAATATAATAATTCATTAGGAAATTCCTTTTGGTACCTAAGTAAAAGAGTAACAATAACTAACTTTAAAACTCAGAGGTATTCACAATATATGTATATCATGTTTCACATGATTTACTTTGGCGTTACTGAACCAATTAGTTTGTAAGTCTGAAATCACTGATAAATCAGTGAAATACCTAACTAATTTTTCAATCAATGAATTTTTCACTGATTCATATTTAGAGAGTTGTCAGCTTTATTTGATTCTACAGTTGCAGCAGAGATCAGCTGGACTTACAAGTGCCCCACAAAATTTACCTCATACATTTACCATACTTTATATATTTTTATATATTAACTGAGGAATGATTTGACTAAAATAACTGAGGCAATTCTAAATGTAGATTTATGATACTGTCCTTTACCATCATTTGATATCTTTCTATGATTCGTATATTTGCTTATGGGCTTCTAGAACTTTTTCATGATTTTATAAAAAATTGAATAAAGGAACATTTTCCTTTTGAGGATAGAAGCTTCTAGTAAGGACACGAACAATCGAAAGTCTAAAGTACCTGAAGGTCGATAAATTTCAGCAACAGGGATCTAAATTTTGAAACAGCCTTGATTTTAAGTGAAAAAAGGAGATTTAAAATTTATTAACACATTTCAATTAATTAGACGAACTTTGGGTCGTGTTGAGGAAAATTCACACAAAATATTACCCGATCAACCGGATATGGCTTGGACTAATGCCTACTGTCAGTGTATATCATCCAGATGATGTTCAGGTATGAATCTCATACTAGTATTTAATTTGTTTTTCTTTATTCTCATGCTTAAATATAAAAACATAGGATGTAGTTATTTAATTAATTAACAGATCAAGAGACATATCGTATTAGGTCAATCGAATTGTAATTAAAAGGACTCAAAAATATATTTAATTTGACTACGATTTTTTAGATATTGTTATTCCTTTATAAAAAAATGTGTAATAAATGTTTATCTGGTCAGAATTGCACCACATTCTATCTAAATGATTGGTCTCTATTTCTATTGATCTGATTTACATACTTATTGAGATAGATATTAATTTTTTCTAGATCGTTTTGAGTAGTACGAAACACACTGAAAAAAGTCAGATTTACAGCTTTTTGCATCCGTGGTTAGGTAGAGGATTGCTGACAAGTACAGGTACTTTATTTACATTATCATAATTTAAACAGGTTTATTATGATAAAGAAATTTGTTCATATATTCATATAATCAGATTTGTTAAACTGTTAACAGATAATAAATTGAACATTGCATATTTTAAATTTTTGTAATTATCAATAATATGACTTGTAACTCATAAATGACTAAGAAACAAATTAATTTGATAAAAAAATATTTCTTCAAATGAAAGAAATAATTATTTCATAAAAACGAAGAATTTATTCATTTGAATTCGTTATTAGAACTATTTTGTTGGTGCTAGAATCATAAATACATAATTTAAGTTATTTTGTTTAATATTAGATTTTGACTGTGTAAAATATTCTAGGTCCAAAATGGCAGACGCGAAGAAAAATGCTTACTCCAGCTTTCCACTTCAACATCCTTCAAGAATTTGTAGACGTGTTTGTAGAACAATCAGAAGTGTTTGTTCGGAATTTGAAGTCTGATGGGGATGAAGTAATCAAGGATATAGTACCCTTGCTAACCAAATTCACTCTAGACTCGATATGCGGTAAAAATTAAGTTTTAATTTAAATTTATTTTTTACTTAAAACCAAATTTTTATTATTATCAGTCAATATAGGAAGAAACGTAATTTTGATTGCCATTTCTTATTAAAAAATAACTGCACTTAACCAAATAGTATTTAAAAGGATTTTTTTTAGATACAAATTATTGCTTGGCATTTTTTTCAAACCTTATGTCGATCACCTAATATATTGCACAAAAAAGTTACAACTTTGTTTCTCTATAATAATTATTTTTTTAAACATTTAACTTTGAAATAATAAAAGTTGATTAGCGGATTAGGGTTTTTTCTTCTGGAAAGGGCGGGATGTGTCCTGAAAGGAATATGGCAATCACTTTTTTCCCTCTTGCAAATATTGATATATTTGTGCGATTCCGGCGCGTGAAATGATGTTAGAATTAGCGTGAGAAATAGTCAATGCGTTTTTAATTTTGGTTTAGGAAAAGTCGAGAGTAGACAATAAATCGAGCTTGCCGATATTATAAGAATTCCTTTTTTTTAATTTCAAGATATCGGTACTACAATATAAATAATTAGATGAAACCTAAATTTGTATCTTCTTTAATCTTCATTATTTTTAAATCAGGGGACCAAGCAATTTTTACAAATTAAAAAAAAAAGTTTACCATTTCTACCACAACTCTTTAAGTACAAGACAAATTAATCAAAAGTCCCCAGTTGATATGCTGTAACACCTTCGTGAGTCCGATTGCGTGCTTGAACTGGGCAGATACTGATCACGTGAAGTCATCAATATAATTACAATCCAACATTGAGCAAGCAACATACCAAATCAAATATTTCATGCAATTGTGCACATTACGCAATACATCCACAACGAGAATAGCAGTTATAATCCAGTCGCCACTAACACTTATGTATGCACTGAAAGGTCTAGTTGCAAACTTAGGCTTAAAATGTCGAGGAAAGTCCCAGGATTATAAATATCAAGGTACTTTTTCGAAAAGTTAGCCGCTTATTTTTTAAACAAGTTTTTGAAAAAAATACAGTATTTATGAAAAAAACTCTTAAAATTTGTCTCAGAAGACCAGATCTGAGATGGAGGAGGCGAAAGGTACATTGACTAAAAAATTTGAGTTTAAATCTCAGACAGGGTAGAAACCGATGGTGCAGAGTGCCGTACATTTTTTGATAGGGGTAGATTATTATTATTATTATTACACCATTAAGCCGTTTCCCTTTCGGGGTAGGCGTGACTCACTCGGTAGGGAGGGG
>JAAAKG020136755.1:0-13098 GCA_010014905.2 Druon quercuslanigerum
TAACCAAATACGTCAAAATTTTTATTTTTTTACAGATATATTAGGTCTATCGTTTTAAATGATAAATTTTTGATCCAACATTCGTAATCCGCAACTTCAAAAAACTCCCGAGTATCCATTTTCACATATAAGATTATATAAAATATGACGTCTCAGCAAACTTAGTATATCATTTTTTTCCTTGAAAGTGACTGAAGAAATATAAAAATAAACTCAAACGCTAATAATCTCTATAGATAGTTACAGACAATACGCTAAATTAATACGCTAAAATAATAAACGCTAAAGTAGCTATTTATCCTAAAAAAGGAAAAGAATACTCCTTGGTTACACTGTTAACTACAGTTTTTGATCTAATTGAAAAAGATAAAAGTATTTTATACTCTGTCCTTATTCTGAGCTGTTACGATTGATTCTATTGGTAAGTATAATTGTCTAATACACATATAACGAGCTAAAAGTCATTTTAAACTTTTATGCAAATTTGAATGTGTCCAATCTAACCGGAATTCCATCCCAGATGGTATTTTTCACAAACTACAGATCCAGTAGAAATCACCGTGAAAGAAATAATGCCCTGAATCGGTCTCAAAGGGAGTTAGGTTTTTTCTTTCAACTTTAATTCAGAGAGACCCAAATATTTTAAAAACCATAAAAGTGTATTTGAAGAACCCAGTACTGGATTCATGATATTCCAAGGTACATCTATTTTCTTTAAAATAGATTGTGAAACGCCAGTGCATTGTGGCGTAAATCATTCCTTTTTAATTCTGACTATCTTTTGTGGCAGTATATTTTTGTGCAAAAACACTTTCATGAATTTTTTCAATCCATGTCAGTGTAATCAGTGTTTGTGACTGTAGTGACTCTTAAATTAGATATTTCTTCACGATTCTTAATACTTACTTAGATCTGGTCAGTCTCTCAAATTTCTGCGCCATTTATGTAGAAAAGCCCATTACTTTCTGTACAAAATTATTTTATATGAAACCATATTGCCCTAATAGACTCATAATAAAAACACATACAAATATTTTCTCAAAACAAAAATAATTCTCAATCCTGGTTCAGGTATCCTTCGGCCTTGATTCCACTTGCCAGCACTCCTAGACATCAAGTACTTGGGAATGGAATTAGTCAACTTGAAATTATTAGACTCAGTCACTGTATTAATCCATATCGACGATACCAATTTCGACGATACAGTTTCCATCCTGAATCACCATTTGTACTGCAACAACAGCCAATCTTAAAACAAATTTTTTGAGCAACATCTAATGGCGACGTTTTTGCAATATTAGAGACTAATCGTATTCGCACTGCATAATTTAATTTCAGAAATAAAAGGTTCTGGGTGCAAAAGAATATGCGAAGTGGCGAGGTTACGAAATTGATTTAAAGCAAAATAAAGGAAGATGCAATGGTCTCTTGCTTTGCAATAATTTTGCACAATTCTTTATCAGCCAACGCCTCAATCAGTTCGCAGTCGTTTAGCTTCTGTAGAGAAATTGCTCCACCAAGGGACAAATGCAGCTTTCTGTATTTGTTCAAATCCAGAGAAATCCTAATCTCGTTGGAGGACTGCAGCAAGATGTTAGGTAGGCTGTTCAATTTCAACTCGAACCTTTCATATCATCACCTTTTCATGTCATTAGGCATATATTACCGTTGGTATGCTGAATACCCTTGGGTTCGAGCATACGCAGGCATGTATATGGCTCGCCGACGGTGTTCATGTCAGCTCCACCAAAAAAGAGGTGCCTTGATCTCGAAACGAGACCCGTCATCTTATGTCGATTTGCCCGCTGAACACGAATCTAAAGGCTGTTTTATCGTGTAACTCTTAGTTTTCACATATCCTTAAAATTTTCGAATTTAGTACAAAATGTTTTTTTTTAAATGAAGCGATTTTTTAAAATTAAAAATGGACAAGCATTAAAGTTTGGCATGTTTTGTGATAAATGTTGGAGTACAGCCATTTATTAGGTTCAATAACTAACAGCAAGTCAATATTAATGCCGTAGTGTGTCTGGCGATGAGTTGTTGAAATAAGTAAATTTTGTTCCAAAAAGTTAAGCACAAAACACATCAAAATAAATGTTATGTGAAAACTAAGGGTTAGACGATAAAACGGCCTCCAGCCTCCTTATCAGCGTGTAAAAATCTATAAGAAATGATGAGTCTCGTTTTAAGATCAAAGCACTTATTTGTGGGGCTGTGTCCTTTTTAATCGCCTGCCTATTTGCTGAATATCTGCGTCTGCCTCTGTTTAAATTAGGTTATTTGTTTCTGGGGGATGTGACAGAATTGGATCATCATTAGGTTGAGAAGGAACATCAATTGCAGCTGCTTGATCCTATTCGTGGTCATGCGATGCGGGTTGCTCTAACTGATGTTAACTTTGGACGTTTTTCTACGCCGAAATGTCGTTCTGTTTATTCTTTATTGCTAGGCCTTCTGAGATAAGAAGATTTCTTCTGACGTTCTTCGTTATACTGATAAGTCTTCTCACTGAAGCTTTCTGTATGTAAGGATACTTCGTATCAAACTTCGTAACAATTCCTATTTTGGTGTTGTTTCCCACTTGATGCTCGACTGTTGATGTTCCACTGTTCACTTTTTGTCGCAGATGTTCTTGCTGCACAGCTCTTCGATTAGTGAGATCTTCCTGATTATCTAAAAGCTCATCCTGACCACCGTCCAGAATGCTGTGGCTACCAGCGGTGGATCGATGGACGCCCTAAAGATCCTCAGGAAGCGACAAGTGTTTCAAAATATGCATAAAGCTCTTTATGATCTATATGGGATTTCGTGTTCATCTTAGTCCCTTCGCTCTTCGTTCTTTGTCTGCCTGGCCTAAGAAAAATTTCACTAGCAATGCTACAGCCTACTGCCTGCTGGCGGAACCCACTCCAGGGACTTTAGTTTACTGAAAAAGCTCGGCTTCACCGATAAATACGTTTTTTTTACACCTGGGCATTGGTACAATCCCATGCCCTTAAGGAATCCATTTCAAGGACTCTGATGTCCTGAAAAAACAGGTTTCCCGGAAGAAGATGTATTTTTTACATCTGGGGTCAATCTGGTATCTTAGGCAACCGACTACAGGACTCTAATACAGTAAAAAACGAGATTTACTCAAAGAGGATGTGATTTTCATACCTAGAACATAAGGATCAATGGCGCGTCCTCGAAAACCTTACTGCAAGGATCTTACAGTAATTCAAGAAAAGACTTCCTAGGAGGGATATATATTTGAACCTTGGTTAGGATTTCGTGAACTCAAGGAAACCACTACAGGAAACGTAAAGTACTGTGAAAACTATACTTCCTGGAATAATAGTATTTTTTACAAATAGCGCATTGGTATGATCTGGTGTGCTTAAGGAACATACTGTAGGGAACCTAGAATAAGGAAATAATGATGCTTTCTTGTAGAATATGTGTTTGCATGGCGACTATTGACAGTTTTATTGCATTTGGCGCTAAATACTGTAAGTTTCGCTAGTCTTATTTCAGCTGTTATAATAAAAGATAAATACTCGAAACAAACTTTTCGACATAAGGATGAAACAGTTGCATCAAATTAATCCAACTTTTCAGCAGTGTTTGTTGAATTTCATGCGTTCAACAAAGACAATTCTTATTTCCTAAAAAAATAATCGTTCAAATTAAATATTTTTTTATTTTGTAGACAAATATCTCATTTTAACCTTCTCTTTATGATGAGACCATGTTAGTTTTACGTGAAAACTAACTATCATGGATGTCTTTAAATTATTACGTTTCTATGTCCCTGTATCCAAAAAACAGGTTTTACGATGGTCTCTGTCGTCTTCAATTTCATTGTTGTTTGTATACCAGATAAAGTTTAAATTACTAATCGGATTGCATTATCTTTGGGCACATGTTTTAATGTACCAAAGATAAAGGTCAAGTTCGTTAACTTCTATTTTGGATACGAATTCAAAAAGTTAAAAAGTTATAACACCTTTTTTCAAAGATTTAAAATCGTGATGTAAGGTTCTTCGCAGTCCTCGAAAAGTCGAAAAATTTGTTCTTCTGACTTTCTCAGATGCATTTTGAAAGATTTACAAGATTACTCTGACAACTTTTTAAATTGTCTTTAAAAATAATAAATTCTAATTTTAATCTAAGAAAAAACAATTACAAATTAAACATTCAATTTTGCGAAAAGACTATGCAAGATACGAAAGAAGATGAATAGGAAAAAATTCGGCACCGAAAAAATATCCACAATGGTGTTTTTATTCCATTTTTAGTAGAGTCAGTAGTTTTTGTTGTGTTCGTAAAAAACAACACTAAAAATAAAAAAAAACTTTTTGAACAAACACAAACTAGAAAAAATTTAAATTAAGAAAAGTTGTCTACCCAAAAAAGAGCTAAACATTTGTTATGAATAATTTTTTGGTAGGATTCTCTTTTCGTTTTAATCGAGAAAAATAACATGAACATAAAAATTTAAATTTTTGGAATAAAAAAGCACGATGCATAAAAAATTGTTTAAAAAAAAATTTAAATCTGAAAAATATCTATAGATTTGTTAGTAATTATGTTTATATGGTAAGTGTAGTTTTTATTTTCATCGCAGAAATTAAAATTAAAGATAAAACATAAATGTTCATAAAAAGGAAACAAGCTACAATATCATCTTATTTACCAAATTACTTCACGTAAATTATATCCAAAAATTTTCTTAGAAATATGGTACGCTCGAAAACGTATTTTTGGTTCACATCGTAAAAAATAATATTTCAAATCAGTGAACCAAATTAATTTCAAATCATTAATTATAATACCATAAATTTATTGAAGTGATACATTGTTTAGAGTAGATTAGATACAAATTTAATAAAAAATAAGGAACAAATATTAGAGTAATAATGATGAATAAAATTTGCACTTTTCTTTGCAATATCTGAATAAGCAATCTTAGGCCGAGGTACATAAAAAAATGTAATTTACATTTGATATAATAGTGTTAAACACAATGTAGAAAAGTTCGCATGGTGAACGAAATCGAATGCGAAGTACGTGATAAAGTTTGAGAATGTATTCGTTAAATCTGAGGAAGCTTTAAAAAAGAGAATTCACAAATACCAAATTACAGGTGCTGATGCTTTGAAATTTAATTTCAAAAGATCTGTGTATAAATGCGGAATGATTGTAAAGACCGAGCACGTAACGCAAACCATGTAATTAACAAGTCAACAAAAGACCAAAAATAATTTAGAGATTTAAAATTGTATTTATTTTTTGTAAGAAGAGGTGGTTTTCTAATTCAGAAGTTATATTTCCATAATAAATGTATCTTCGTACAATCTGATTCCACATACTTCAATATCATAATTATTGCATTTTTTAAAATATTTTTAATTTAAATGTAAAGTTTTTTTTTTTACTGTGGCGTCAAAGGGTTAGGCTTTTTATCAAACATATCAGAGATATCGGTTTTGATCATGCCCAGTCGACTACAAGTTTTATATTTTCTTTTAATTAAATTATTGATTCAGCTGTAGAGAATCGTGGTTTACGACCACTTCCTTAAAATTCCGCCTTAGTGGCCGACGGGGACCTACTGGAACTTCCGCAACTTCAGCTGGGGTCAAGTACGTTACCTGGTCACTGACTATGCTTATCTTCACCCGGCGAGGCCCTTCGCTAGGATTACGAGTATATATTCCTCTAAACTCACTACTACTGCATATTGCAAAAATTTCACCATTAGATGTTGCCAATACAATCTGTTCTGGGACCGGCATGGGATAATGGTCAACTGTTCTTAAATGCCGTAGATGTGGCAAATTGGGATGAAAAGTGTATCTTCGAAATGCGAATCGCCGTTCCGGATTGCTAAAAGGAATAAGACGAATGAGTCCAAGTTGTCCAAGTCCATATCCAAATACCTGTTGAAAATTTGTCCAAGCAGGAGAAGGCCTGACAGAAGGAGATCTGGGACTGACAGAAGGAGATCTGGGACTGACAGAAGCAGACCTGATCCTGACAGGAGGAGACCTGATCCTGACAGGAGGAGACCTGGACCTGACACGTATTTGTGGATCAGACTCGGCAGTAGAATGAGCTACACGAGAAGGCCCCGCGTCATTAGAATTACTGCCCGACTGTGATTCTGCAAGAAGAAGTAGATGATCCATTTTTTTAATGAAAATAATTGTATGCTTGAAAAGTGACTTTTATAAAAACATGCTGCGGAACATTGAGAGACAGGAATATCAAATAAATCCGCAACCAAGTAAGCCGGAATTCTACGTAGGTTATTAGATCTGTATTGAGTTATTCCATAAATCTTGGATTGGATTGTAGTTTTTTAGCATGTTAAAGAGCATCATACTCTTTTGCATTACGAGTTGATCAAAAAAAGAATTGGAGCCAAACAGATTCAGAATTAAGAAAGTTTTCCGATCTCCTAAAGTCTAAATTTCGAAGTTCACAGTAGGGTCTGTACCATTTTGGCACGTGAACATATGGAAAATTAAAAAGAGTGTCTATGGGAAAGACATGCAAAGATGTACACCCCGGACCCACAAATCCCGGTCAATAAATATTGTGCACGCTGAGCGAAATTAGTCGAAATAAAAAGTTGTATATCTTGTTAAAAAGTTCATGAATTTAAAAAAATGAAAACATGTTTCTACATGGTTAAAACATGTTCTTAAAACTGTTAAAACGTGGTTCTTAAATTTGTCAAAAAAATTGAAAATTCAGTTCTGTAAAAAAACACTGTATTTGTATTTTTTCAAAATTAACCCAGAATTACATTTTTTATTGAGCCGTTTTAAAGTTAGAAAAATTTTATTGACAAAAAAACACACTATGTTTAAATATAGTTAAACATCTGGTATTTAAATTCTTTTATGTATTAAAGTTAGAAAATAATAATTTGAAAAAAATGTAAAAAAAAAGAAAAAATCTCTTTTTCCCATATTGTTTTTTCAACATAGACACTTATTCTACATGTAAAAACGGACATTTGTTTTCTTTGGATTTTTTCTATTGTAGATATATTCCGAGATATTCAGCGTTGAAAAAAGTGTTTTTTCTGAATAATTGTCATAACTTTTGTAACGAGCAGTACCCCGGCTTGCTACACATATGCATGCATACATAGGTATGCTTATATACAGATGCGAATGTATACATACGCGTGCTTTGAACCGTGAGTGACCACTTGCACACGGCATCGTTCTACACGGCCCGACTATCCCCATTTTTCCCAGACCGAACTGTGCGCCGGCGCAGCCCCACCGGACCACCGGACGCGACCTAACTATAAAAAGGACACGCAACCTGTCAACGAGCAGTTCCTCGGGCACGGTGACCCGAGTAACATCGGGGAGCTATCCTCGGTGTAGCTCCTCTGGCCGTCCTACACACCCAGTAGGCGACCAGACAACCTCCCTCACTTCCTAGTCCTTTCCCGTAACCGACTCGATTGGTGGCCGACTGGCGCTCCTACGACCACCCGCCGAGGCAAGGGTACGTCGGCGTCAGGTGGCCCTGACCGACCTACCCGCGGCAGACTTCCTGATCCCCTTTTCCCTGCGACCTGCGAATCCAGCCGGCACGACCGCGTTACCCGTAACCCCCCAGCAACCGACCCGACAGACCGACCTACGAATCCAAACGGCACGACCACCCGTCACATGTAAAGCCTGTCCCAAATCTCAGAACCCTGGCATAGACTGAAGCGTCCGTAGGGAAACCGAAACAGGTATTATAGAATTGCATCGATACACTATAAAACAGTTAAATAAGAAAATTTTATCTTGGGCTTATTTAAAAAAAATGAAAGTACTAATCTATTTCATTTTGATTGTTTAAAATCCACTAGTTCCTTTAAAAATTACGCACATTTTTTTCGGAGAAAAAAATGGAAAAACATTGATTTATTGCTTACTATAAAAAACGCAATTGGCAATTTTTTGTTAACAAAGTCAATTGAATTTGAAAGGTATTGCTTAAAATTTTAAACCACGTTTGATTTTTTTAAATACAGGATATTTTTACACAGGTATACAACTATTTATTTTGTCTACTTTCGCTCAGGGTAGGTAATACTCGTTGTCCGGGACTGTACCTTCTCTCTTGTAACACACATATTCTGGATTCCCCGGAATAAATTCAAATGAAATTCGAACTCATTGTGGACAAAAATAGATAGACTTTAGAAAAGAATATCAAATTGAGAGAGAAAGTGAATTAAATCGGAAAATTGGTAGATTGCGAAACGATTCTAAATGTATTAAACAAAATGCTATAGATTTATTGCGGTATTATATATACCAACAGAGTTAAAGATAACAGGTAAGAACAACATCAGATTATAAGCGATCCTCATCATTTCTAATCTGAGAAAGAACTGTAAGTTTACATTGAGCCTGCTATGAATACCGTGGAAATTTTTCGGCACGATGGTAGTGGTACGCTCATTGACCATTCAGAAGCATTCTATTTATAACCGACACCACTGATTGGCTGCTGAGCGTAGCAGCTTTTTCCACTAAAAATAAAAAGAAGTGTGGTGACCGCTGTTCTCCCGTCGCTATTTCCACCTCGACGCTCTCTCAATAATACTGCGCTAGACTTTCGCTCACGTACGCACGTGTATTTATACCGCGCTCATGATTCGTCCAGCCTAAATATTTTATAACTCAAAAACTAAAACTCCAACTGATTTTTGGAAAAGGAGACACATGAGTTTGGGACACCATGTATAGCAAGCAAATATGAGTGAATTTAATACAAATGGCTTCTTGTGTATTTATGTTATAATATGACGTACGCTCTTTGTGTGAAATATGATATTAATTTCCACATTTTATGATAAGAAATTGTTTTAACATTTCATTATTGATGGGACTGACAACGCTCTGAGCGTCATTTACCGCTCATGTGCTGTAAATTTGTAAATGCGATAAATCTGGAATATGAAGAAATAACTAATTAAAAGTGATTAAATACATTGTTCAGTCATTTTTACACACAATCCGAATTGAAATACATAAATCATTGCATGATAAGAAAAAAGAGACTATAGATAATGATGAAATACATGTTCGTTGTGCAACATAACCAACAAATCTCAAGCCTTACGCGGCGGGATTTTGAAAACGCGAGTCGCTAAGATAAAGGGTTTAACGTCTTAATGAAGAATTTTATAAACTAATTTCACTTTTTCAAAATAGCTTAATTGAATTTAATTATCTAGCTTTCTTCTTTATAATAAATAAATATTTTATAATAATTGCAACGTTCAAAATTTTAGAAATAATCAGAGTCGAATTTTAAAATTGGAATTATGTATCTTAATTAAAATTTTCAAATTTATTAATTTATTTAAAAGAAAAAATGTCTTTTCTACAATAAGAAATAAATATTCAACAAAATATTTAAATATCCACAAAATAATTAAATTTTGAACATAATATTTTAATTTTCAACCACAAAATATAAAAAGCCAACCGAAAGGTGTCATAGTTTACAGTTTAATCCAAAAAGATGAAATTTATACCAACAAAAATTGCAAACGAAAAAGACGAATTTTGAACAAATGAAGTTTTTTCACTCAAGAAAAAACTAAAAGTTTTTCTAAATTGTTGAACATTTAAGCCAAAAGAATTATTTTCTCTGCAAATTTTTTTTTATCAAAATATGACTTTTTAGCAAAAAAATTAACTTTCCACGGAATTGAAGAATTTCTACCCAATAAACATGACATTTTAAACCAATTCAATTATTTTTTTACTAAAATAGGAGAATTTAAAATAAACAAAAGAGTTAAACTTTTAACTAAAGAGATAAATTTAAAAAAAGATATAAATCTTCAAGAACAAACAAATGATTTCTTAACAAAGTGAATCAACCAAATCCTTACAAAAAAAGACATTAATACTCAAACAAAGAAGAAGAATTTTTAACCGAAAAGTTGCATTTTTATTTCAAAAATGACATTTCTACTAAAAAAAAAGATGAGTTATTAAATCATAAGAAAAATTTTGTAAAAATATCTGAATTTTCTATTAAAAAAGATTTTACTTGAATTTTTACGATCAAAATATAAAAATTTTAACTAGAAGAGAATTTCTGCAAATATAAGTGAATTTTTGATCCAAAAAGACGAATTTTGAACCAAAAAAATAATTTTTTAACAAAATTGTCGAATTCTCTACTAAATAATTGCAATTATATTAAAAACATGTAATACTTCTTCCAAAACAAATTAATTTTAATTTTGTTAAAACAATAAAAAATATAGTTGAATTTTCATCTAAAAAAGATTCCAGTAAAATTTGGAAGAAAAAAAGATGAATTTTTTAAACAAAAAATAAATTTTTGTAGCAAAAAATAACGAATTTTCAGTACAAAAAGACAAAAATTTGTCAACCAAAAACGATGTGAATATAACAAAAAAGTTGAATTCACTACCAAATAGTTGAATTTAAATTTTATCGAAGAAAGCTTTAATGTTAAATTGTTCAACACTAAACTATTGTAAAATATAAATAAAAATAAAATAAAATAAAAGTATGACTTCTCAACAAAATTATTGAAAAAAAGGTTAAATTTTCAACTGAGAAATTGAAATTTTATTCAAGAAAAATTAAATTTCTTCTAAAATAGATGAATAAAAAAAACTTCAAAAAAATAATTAAAGTTTTATCCAAAGTAAATTCCAGTTCACTTTCCAACCCCAAAATAAGAATTGTAAACAATACGTTAACCAGATAATTTTTTAAATAAAAAAGACAAATTTTTAGAATAAATCAGTTTTATCTAAAGATAAACACCAAAAATTCATTTTTAACAAAATAATTCATTTTTAAACCTAAAAGATAAATTTTCTACCAAGAAAGATACAGTTTAAACAAAATACATCATTTTTCAACTAAAAAATATAAATGACAAACAAAACTATTTATTTGTTAAAATTTAGTCATCTCTCAACTGAAAAGGAACGAACTTTGAGCCAAAGCAATTAATTTTATCTCACAGTAATGAATCTTCAACAAAAAGTATGAATTTTCTATTAAAAAAAAAAGAAAGAATTTTTAACTAAATATGTTTTTCAATAAAGAAATGAATTCTTAAGAAAAAATAAAATAGTTCAGTTTTGTACAGAACATAACTTTTTTTAACAAAAAAGATTACATTTTTATCAAGAAGGGTAAATTTTCAACAAAAAATTCAATAGTTAAAGTGAATTTGCAACTTAATTGATAAATCTTCAACTAATAAAATAATTTTTTAACCAAATGTATAAATTTTCAACTAATAACATAAATATTCTACCAAAACTATAATAATTGAATTTTCACTTAGTAAAAACAATTTTCAACAAAATAGTTGAATTTTCAACAACAGAAACAAATTTTTAATCTAAAAAATAAATCTTTAGCTAATAATGATTGATTAAATTTTCAGTGAAAAACTTAAATGTCGAGAAAATTGGAAGATTTACATTTTCAGTGAAAAAAATTGATTTGAAGTAAGAAAAAAACTAATTTTTAACCAAAAAGATGAAGTTTCTCTAAAAATAGACGGATATTTCATATTTCAACTAAAAAGGATTTTAATTTTTTTATTAGCAATAGTTGAATTCTACTAAAAAATATAAATTTTAAAAAAACTAGTTTAAATCTTCAACCAAAAGAGATTAATTATCAACTAAGTAGTTGCGATTTTTTAACATTATAATTTTTATTTGAGAATGAAGAAATGTCTACTAAAACTGATGAATTTGTAAATAAAAAAATGCAAATTTAAAAAAAATGAATTTTGATCCCAAAAAGATTTTATTTTGACTTTTCAATGCCAAATATACTTGAATTTTCAACCAATAATGACGATGTTTAAACACATTGGTTGAATTTTTAATATAAAAAGATAACTTTTCAAATCATCAGAAAAAATTATCACGAAAAATAGTAGAATTTTCATCCGAAAAAGATTTCAGCTTGACTTTTCAGCAAAAATGAGTTTTAAATGAGACAGAAATTTTGTACGAAAATAGTTGCATTTTACACACACACAAAAAATTATATTTCTAGACAAACGATACAAGCTTCGAAAAAAAATAATAAGGCAGAAGTTGTTTACCAATAAACGAGCTACACATTTTTTATTCATTATTTTTTGATGAAACTCTTAGTTTTTTAGTTTTTTACAACATTAATAAAAAAGGTTTTAAAGAAGAAAAATTAAATTTTTGCGAAAACGACACTGAAGCTGAAAAAAATAAAAGTACAATATACTTGCTTTAGAATTTTTGGAAAATAATGTAGAAATGTTGAAATTTCGACAGAAATCTAGTGTGAAGCAGGAGTTGCGTGATGAAAATATATTCGTTAAAACCGAAGGAGTTTTAACAAAAGAGAATTCACAATCTCCAAATTACAAGCTGTCGATGGTTTGACCTTTAATTTCTAAGGGTCTGTACACAAATGTGAGGAAAATACAAAGACCAATTATTAATAGTTTAATGCAAGCATTCCGAATGGAAAGAATAAGTATCCGAGTGCGAAGCGTGAGATCTGACAGCCGCGTTCACTAAGCGTTCTCTAATTTTCGAATGACGCGCGCATTTTTACCCAACTAAATAAAATGAAATTTAAGACCCAGCAAATTATTTATTTACCAAAAAAGAAGAATATTCTACTCTAAAAGTTCAATCTTGAAAATAGACGTTTTTACTGAAAAGTTAAAATTTCAATTAAATAGATAAATTTTCAACTAAATCTATAAATCTACAACAAACAAATAAGTTCTTAACAAACTAATTTATTTCTTGAAAAATGTAAAATAATCCAATTTCTCAAGAAGTAATTTAATGCAAAAGAGCATGAAACAGATTCCTTAATTAAAAAAACAGATTTCTAAACTATCTCACTTGCCGGATCATTAGAGAGATAAATATCAACAATAAAGAAAAAAGAGGGAGAAAAAAGGAAAATTCAACCAAAACCAACCTCTTACTTTTTCCCTTTCTCCGTCCTTTTTATACTACTTGGGGACCAACATGTTGCGAGGCCAATTTAGACCTCCTCATCAGGGAGTAAT